>JAJIYU010010572.1:0-15958 GCA_030144865.1 Tinospora cordifolia | reverse complement strand
AGCCCCAATCTATCCACGGCACAACCAGAGATAAATGACAATGTAGAGTCAGCATCAATAAGCACATATAAAAATGAGTCATGAAGTGAAACAGTACCTTCCACCAAGGTCTTCGTCGAGTCTGAGTCAGGCTAGGTGACAATCAGTGCTTTGTCCCTGATGACTGGAGTGAAAGAACTGGAACCCGTTGTAAGAGACGGACACTCAACCCACTTGTGCCCAACCTGTCCACACTGGTAACATGTCAAGGGCGGCCTCTGTCCCACCTAGTAACCCTGACTCGGTCCACGGCCTCTACCTCGGCCCCCATAAAATGTACCCCGTTGTTCTGCCAATGGTTGTGACTGAACCGGAGTGGCTGCCAGTGCAACCGCCATTGTGGCGGCTTGACTGGAAGTGGTGCTCAACTGTCCCTCAGAAAACTTCCTCTTCTCATGCCTCTGGTGACGACCATGACCTCGGTAACCTCCAAATCCACCCCTATACGATGGCTGAGTATGTGGCTATGTTTGATGAATGCTACTCGGTACAATGGAGATCTCAGGGCGTCCATCTAACTCGTCCTTCCCATATCAAAGAGCCTTCTTCTAGATCTCCTCTAAGGTCTGAGCCCTAGACGTAAACGTCGCCTGTCTGATAGCAGCGCTCAGCCCTCGTCTATAAAATCCAACCCTCTCACTCAGCTCAACTATCAACCATGGGGCATACATCTCCAGCTGTAGGAACCAGTGGATGTACTCTCTCACTGTCATGGTCCCCTGGCGCAGGCTCAAAAACTCTATCTTCTTATGTTCCCGCTCAGCCTCTAAAACATAAGTCTGAAGGAACAGCTCTCTGAATTTTGCCCAAGTAGTAATCTGACCCTCTATCCTCCTCATCGTCCGCCACCATTTGGCGGCCTCAGCCTCCATCATATGCGCCAAGAATAAGACTCGATCTGCCTCAAATATCCGCAGAATCTTAGCGTTCCACTCCATATTCATCACCTAATGCTTCGTTGCCTCCAAACTAATACCACCCATGAACATCGCAGGGTGTAAGTCCATAAAACTCTTGAGGAGCTAGGCGTAGACTCTCTCATCTCCATGTTTGTCCTGGATGGGGGCAACTAGCACTACTACTGCCTGAATTGGTGGCTTTGGAACTGGTGGTGTAGGTGGAGTAGGCGATGGCGACACGATAGTGGGAGCAACTGTCGCCATAGGTGTAGTTGGTACAGAAGGTCATGCCGACGTGGATGGCTCATCTCTCTATCTCTCAGCCTCTAACCTATCGAGTCTCTCCTTCAGCAAGGTCATCTAGGCCTGCATAGCCTCGTTAGAGGCCCTAACCACAACTTCGACCCTCCGTATAGGGTCCTCCTGCTCAGGCTGAACCGGAGGTGGTGTTGGCTTCCTAAGTCTAAGGGGTGGTCCACCTCGCCTAGCTCTACCCTGCCTGGGCGGCATCTGTTATCTGCATTTTGAATTGGATTCACCGGTTATTCATCCATCAAAATAGGTCCGACCTAAACACTTAGTGCTATTGTTCATTATATTCAAAACACATTTTATAGTTAATAGTTTCCCCCTTTTTCCCTTAAGTCTTAAAAAAAAACTTATTAACCCCCAATGACCGTCCAATTCCCTTCATGATATGGTCACTCTCACTCGATTCCTCTTCTTGTCAATCAAAAGTTAGAAAGTTATTTTTTTTTCTAAGTTTGGGGTTTGTATACTTTCGCGTTTACTCTGATGTCGCCTAGGACCTTCATTTATTAGTATTTCACAATTTTGAACCCGAGATCTGATACCAAGTCTGTCAAGACCCCTTCCATAGGCCCAAGGGCGACCCAACCGGCATGGTGACTGAACGAACTCACTTATCGAGTCAAGTCCGCCCAGTCACCATTAAGCCTATCCAATCAACAACAGACGAGCCACATTAGAGTAATTCTAACATTCATTCATTAAAATGTGAAAGTAAACATAATAGTACATGCATTCTTTAATCAAAACAAAATGGTGTCATCACTAATTTCATGTCGTCTTGTTTCAAAAACATACAATTGACCATTAAGATTACCGACACACAAAATGACCAACCTCTAGCAAGACTCAAAAAGAAATAAAAGACCCCTGAGGGAGCTAGGCTATCACCATCTCTTTCCATTTGTCGACTGTTGAGGAACTTGAAATGTTAGTATAGTAATGAGCCTAATATACAACATGGCTCAGTGAGTAGCAAAACTAGCATGTTACAATAACCCGCATTCCAAAAATAGTGCATGTATGCATGAACAATAATGATAGAAACGTGGCATGTAGTAAAAACAATTATAAATAGTACAACAGTTAAAGAAGACTAGTTTAAATACATACAGCTCAAAACTACATGAGGACTAGGGTTCAAATCATCAAGTATAACCCTCTGGTCGTCGTTTGAGCGAGTCATGAGTCAGGCGTACTGACCACTCGAGCAGGTCATGAGCTAGGTGTATTCATCGAATACCCTAACCCCGACCCTCGATCCTCAAGTGTCGTACTAAAGCGGTTCTGAGGCTAGGCGCACTAATCATATAAAATAACCCAAACGCTCGAACTTCGAGTCTAATCCAATCCCATCGTGTACCCTAACCCCGCACTCGAACCTCGAGCATATGGTCTCCCTATTAGTGTACCACTACATGTGTTTCAAATCAATCATTGTAGCTCAGAGACAAAAAATCATTCAACCAATGTCATTTCAATCGTATTTTATGTTAGGAATATAGTTAAAATAACAACTGAATTAAACTACTCACCTCGGATCTCGCGCATCGATGTCCCCTCAACACTCGGCTCAATCCCTCGATATACACTCAAATCTGCATTATGTTAAACTCAATTTCAGTTTTCCTATAAAACACAACTTAATTTCAGTCCTACTATCCCTAATTGGTCTTAGTCAATCCAAATTCGACTCGGTCAAGCTTGGTCAAACTTAGTCAACATTAGTCAATTTGGGTCAAATTGGGTCAAAATTGACTTAATTTAACCAAAATTCTCAATTTCAACACTTAGTCAAATTCCAAGCTTTTTTAGTTTAATTTGTGCAGCAAATTTGTCAATTTTTTTCTACAATCAATCCCTCCGTTGGATTTCCGTGAAACTTCCCAGATTTGATCTGGTCCTTCTATACATTTACCAAAATTTTATAATTTGATATTTAGACTTCATTTGATGGGGTTTTTAATTGAAATATCATAAACTTTTAATTCTGATTTTTCTTCCTAATTGCGCAGTCAATTTGCCGATTTTCCTACGATCAATCCGAACATCAGATTTACGCGAAACCTTCTAGATTTGATCTGGACCTTTCAAATATTTACCAAAATTTTATATTTCGATGTTTAGACTTCTTTTAATAGGTTTTTCAACTAAAATAACAGGAACTTCCAATTCTGAATTTTTCTTTCTATCTGTACAAGAAAGTTTCCAGATTTTCTTTGATCAATCCGACCGTTGGATTTATACAAAAATTTCCAGATTTGATTTATATCCATTAAATGTTCCCCATAATTTTGGTTTTCAATTTTTTTACCTCATTTATTATGGTTTTCAAGTGAAATCACAGAGATGTTCATTTCTGATCTCTTTATTCTACCTACACAGCAGAATTTACGATTTTTCTGCGATCAATCCAAATGTCGGATTTGCGCGAGACTTTCTAGATATGATCTACACTTCCCAAAGAGTTACCAAAATTTTAGTTCATGATTTTTAGACCTCGTTTGATATTTGCTTTCACGGACCGCGTGTAACAGACAGTCAATGGTCAATTCATTTGACCACCTTAGACTTATTGATTTGATACCAATCTTTTACAAAACATCACTAATTGCCTCAGAAACATACCCTCCAAATTCTAGGTCAATCGAACATGTCTAAGTATTTTTAAAAATTCATAACAGCAAGCACGAAATCATGGTATCATAACAGGTTTTCTAAAAATTTTTTAAGTACCAATTCATGCATATCAAGTAGCTTACTTCGTAACCATTTTTGACATGCTTCAAGTGTTCATTTGTCATTCTTCATAAAAAAGAAAATGAAGTACTCATTATAAGGATTAAAACAAGTCTTTTACATCAAAATCCGACCTCAGCTGGCCTAGGAATCCACCTCGCAAACTCAGATGAACACATTTTTTTGGGTTCTAACAGTGACGAACAGCAACTTTTGTGGTCGTTTCTGCTTCAAACGGGTCTGTGTTTTCGATTAAAGGCTTGCACCTCCTTGAAGAAGGCAGTAAGAGCTTTCCAAGGACTCCAAGATTGTTCAAAACGGAGTTTAGATGAGGGAGATATGAAATGATGAAGCTGGAGTGTTCAAGCTGAAATTTCTGCAACAATGGTGTAGAGTGGTGTTTGAATGAGATTTTGCAACGACCTTGAGCATCATGTGGCCATCTATTTGGCTTGGCTCAGTGCTCAATACCCTGGAAACATGGAGAGTTGGTGGGTGCATTAATGGTCAAAATTATGGGCAAAAAAAATGGGAAATGGCAGTTTTCGCCACTTTCTTGCTGGTTTCTCAGCTGGAAACGATAAAGGGAAGGAAGAAAGAAGGAAAGGAGAGGAAAGGGAGAGGAGTGGCGCATGGGCTGACAGGGGCGTGGGCTAGCCCACGGGCTGAATTCAGCCCACACAGGCCGAACGGCCCGTGCATGCGTGAGGCCCACCTGCCCGGGCCAAGGCGCACGAGCTTGGCCTAGCCAGACGGACCGCATGCACGCACAAGTCGTTCTGCTCGTGCGGGCCAAACTCTGCACACGGGTTGTTCAACCCATGTGGACTAAATTCGACACATGGGCCAGCCCACGCCCCTACCGACCCACGCATCATTCCCCTCCCTTTCCTCTCCTTTCCTTCTTTTTTCCTTCCCTTCCTCGTTTCCAGCCAAGAAACCAGCAAGAAAGTGGCAAAACCACCATTTCTCATTGTTTTTGCCCATAGTTTTAATCATTAATACACCCACCAACAACTCTCCATGTTTCTAAGGTATTGAGCACTGAGCCAAGCCAAATAGATTGCCACATGATGCTCAAGGTCGCTGCAAAATCTCGTTCAAACACCACCAACACCATTGTTGCAAAAATTTCAGCTTGAACATTCTAACTTCATCCTCTCATATCTCCCTCATCCAAACTCCGTTTTAAACAATCTTGCAGTCCTTGAAAAGCTCTTACTGCCCTCTCCAAGGAGGTACAAGCCTTTGATTGAAAACACGGACCGTTTGAAGCAAAAACGACCACGAAAGTTTATGCTCCTCACTGTTAGAACCCGGAAGAATGTGTTCATCCGAGTTTGCGAGGTGGATTCCTAGGCCATCTGAGGTCGAATCTTGATGTAAAATGGCTTGTTTTGATTCTTATAATGAGTACTTCATTTTCTATTTTATGAAGAACGACAAATGAACACTTGAAGCATGTCAAAAATGGTGACAAGTAAGCTACTTGATATGCATGAATTGGTATTTAGAAAATTTTTTTGAAAACCCATTATGATACCATGATTTTGTGCTTGTTGTTATGAATTTTTTAAAATACTTAGACATGTTCAATTGACCTGAAATTTGGAAGGCATGTTTCTGAGACAATTAGTGATGTTTTGTAAAAGTTTGGTCTCAAATCAGCAAGTCTAAGGTGGTCCAATGAATGGACCATTGACTGTCTATCACAGGCAGTCTGAGAAACCAAAAGTTTCTGATATTCCTATTGAAAAACATATCAAACGAGGTCCAAAAATCATGATATAAAATTTTGGTAACTCTTTGGAAAGTGTAGATCATATCTGGAAAATCTCGCACAAATTCGACATATAGATTGACCGCAGAAAAATCGTAAATTCCGCTACGCAGGTAGGACAAAGAGATCAGAAATGAACACCTCTATGATTTCTCTTGAAAACCATATTAAATGAGATCAAAAAATTGAAAACCAAAATTATAGGGAATAGTTAATGGATATAGATCAAATTTGAAAATTTTTGTATAAATCCAACAGTCGGATTGATCACATAAAATTTGAAAACTTTACTGTACAGATAGAAAGAAAAATCCAGAATTGGAAGTTCCTGTTATTTCAGTTGAAAACCTATTAAAAGAAATCTAAGAATTGAAATATAAAATTCTGGTAAATATTTGAAAGGCCGGATCAAATCTAGAAGGTTTCGCGTGAATCCAACGATTGGATTGATCGTAGGAAAATCGATAAATTGACTGCGCAATTAGGAAGAAAAACTAGAATTAAAAGTTTCTGATATTTCAATTAAAAACCCCCATCAAATGAAGTCTAAATATTAAATTATAAAATTCTGGTAAATGTATAGAAGGCCCAGATCAAATCTGAGAAGTTTCGCAGAAATTCAACAGAGGGAAATTGACAAATTTGCTGCACAAATTAAACTAAAAAAGCTTGAAATTTGACTAAGTGTTGAAAATTAAGAATTTGGACCTAATTAAGTCAATTTTGACCCAATTTGAACCAAATTGACCAATGTTGACCAAGTTTGACCAAGCTTGACCGGCTGACCAAGTTTGACCAAGTCGAATTTGGGTTGACTAAGATCAATTAAGGATAGTAGGACTAAAATTAAGTTGTGTTTTACAAAGGAACTGAAATTGAGTTTAACATAACGCAGATTTGAGTGTATATTGGGGAACTGGGTCAAGTGTCGAGGGGACATCAGTGCACGAAACCCGAGGTGAGTAGTTTAATTTAGTTGTTATTTTAACTGTATTCCTCGCATAAAATATGATTGAGATGACATCAATTGAATGGTTTCTTGTCTCTGAGCTATAATAATTGATTTGAAACATATGTAGTGGTACACTAATAAGGAAACCACAAGCTCGAGGTTCGAGCATTGGGCCAGGGTACACGATAGGATCGGATTAGACTCGAGGTCTGAGCGCCAGGTTATGGCATATGATCAGTGTGCCTAGCCTCATACCCGCTCGAGTACGGCACTTGAGGACCGAGCGTCGGGGTTAGGGTATTCGATGAATATACCTAGCTCATGACCCATTCGAGTCGCCAATAGCCTGAATCATGAACCGCTCGAGCGACGACCATAGGTTTATACTTGATGATTTGAACCCTAGTCCTCATGTAGTTTTGAGTTGCATGTATTTAAACTAGTCTTTTTTAATTGTTGCACTATTTATAACTGTTTTTACTGCATATCATGTTTCTATCATTATTGTTCATGCATACATGCACTATTTTTGGAATGTGAATTATTGTAACATGCTAGTTTTACTACTCAGTAAACCATATTATATATTAAGCTCACTACTATACTAACATTTCAAGTTCCTCAATAGCCAACAAATGGAAAGGCGTGGTGATAGCCTAACTCCCTCATGGTTCCTTTATTTCTTTTTGAGTCCTGCTAGAGGTTGGTCATTTTGTATGTCGGTAATCTTAATGATCAATTGTATGTTTTTGAAACAAGTCGACATGAAATTAGTGATTACGCCCTTTTGTTATGATTAAAGAATGCATGTAATATTATGTTTACTTTCGCACTTTAATGAATGGATGTTAAAATTACTCTAATGTGGCTCGTCTGTTGTTGATTGGAAAGGCTTAATGGTGATTGGACAGACTTGACTCAATGAGTGAGTTCGTTCAGTCACCATGCCGGTTGGGTCACCCTTGGGCCTAGGAATGGGGTCCCGACAAAATGGTCTAGTGATCCCTTGTAAGGGTCAGCTACACAATGGATCACCATGGGGATGCAAAATTAGAAATGAAAGAAGCAAATCAACTTGACAAAGCCTTTTCTGAATTACTAGAGTTTACCATCTTCTGCATCAATTTAAGGTAGGGTATAAATGATGTTCTAATTGTTAATTGTAATTTGATATATATGTACATACATACACACATACATATATATATGACCTCGACCCAATACGTATGGCTTTTTTTACCTTGATTCAAAGGTACAGGGACCTTTTAGAACACCAAACTAATCATTCGAGTCACTTGCAAATCTTTCTAGTCTCACACTAGAATTCTCTGGTAAATGGCCTGCTTAAAGTGGGATTCAAACTAAGGACTCCCACCTCCACAATGTGTTACTATTATTGTAATACCCTCAATTTCAATAATATTTTTGTAATTTTATTCATAGGGGTATTATCACAATTTAGTACTCAAGACAAAAAATTGTCAAAGTTCAATATGCATCGCGTCTAAAACATCGAATAATGTTTCTATAAGATCATGCGGAAAAAAAAAAATCGTTAGGATCAAATAAGCATGAAAAAGTAATAACACTCATATTATAGCTTAATTGACCAAAAATATAAAGAAATCACCTCATTTTGAAAATCTGATTTTACAAATGAGTTCAGAACATAGAAAAACCCTTAGGAACTCAATTTTACATATTGTCATATGTCAAGTTTCAATATGCACTCATATTGAACAATGTTTCTATGAGAAGATCATGTGAAAAAAAAATTTGTTAGGATCAAATAATCATGAAAAATAATAACACTCATATTATAGTTGAATTGATCAATTGAGCAAAAATATAAAGAAATGACCTCATTTCGAAAATTTGATTTTACGAATGACTTTAGAACATTGAAAAACCCCTAGGAACTCAATTTTACAAATTTTCATATGCCAAACAAAAATATATCGACATGCACACGTGAACATGTGCACAACGTCTGCATGTAACCCATAATACATACAAATACAATAAAGTTTAGGTTGAATCAAAATAAATAAAAATAAAATATGTATGTATGGACCATTCCTAGCCAAACTAAACTAGACATGGATATGGTTGGTAAGTTTGTCCTAATGCATGGTTATACGATTATATGCCCAATATACCATTATCTAAAAATGTAACATCAAATACATGCATATATGTAATTCTCTCATAACAAACCACAAGATTATTCCTTTTGGTAGTACACCTTTTACCTCCAACTTCCTTCTTATATATCTACAAGGCAGATCGTACTAAAACCCCTCAACCACCAACACTCTCTACACGTCAAATTCTACTAGAACTCTTCAACCACCAACACTCTTGTATATTATATAAATACGCAATCTTTCCCCACACCTTACACCTCGTCCATTATTCAATCCTATCATCCCAAGCCATCTTCTACATCCTTGTGCACCAATGACGCATGCGCAATAGGCATCTCAACCACTACTAATTTTTTTGTTTGTCCTTCCTGTTCTCGTCTTTCTTCTTATAGGCATCACCATCTCACCATTGCTACCGTTGGATCTATGTGTTGCAATTCATCACCTCTGCTATTGCAATTCACCATCAGCACCTCCTCCTCCTTTTCTTTTCTTTATTAATTCCTCTCTGAAATATGCCCCTTTCAAGAACTATTCCTCTTTTCTTTCTCTCCTACCCTCCTTTCTCTTTGTGAATCTTCCTCATGTGTTTTGCAGCTCAACCCAACCTTCTCTTTCCTTTTTCTTTCTCTTAAACACTTCATCTCTTTGCTTCCTTTTCATTCCTTTTGCAACCCACTTCCAACCTCTTTCTTTCTTTCTTTTTTCCCTTCTTTCTTCTTTCCTTGTTTCTCTTCTCTTCCATTATTATGTGTTAATTTTCTAACTATTTTTATTGATTTCTATCAAATGTATCTATTTTCTCTTTATGGGTCAAATTATCAAATATATATATATATATATTTGATAATTATAAACATGCTTCTTCTTTAAACTCTATAATTAACTATCTAAACTATTATATTAAATATATGAGGCCATATCAAATTGAGTTATACATATATACACTAACCACCATTATGCATTTGTACATGCACCTATATTAATATAATATATAATATAACGTAAATCATTAATTAACCTATAAACAATATATACGCATATATGCATGTAGGTTGACAGCATAGCGTGTCGAAGAATTTAAGCAAAGAGAAATTTAGCAACTCCGGTGGAAATAACCATCCCATTCGTAAACCTTATTTTATGTTTTATATACTTTTACACTACTATGTGTTGATGTCTTGATTAGTTTAGAGTCATGATAGTGTGAACATACTTTGTATTAATTGACTTGAATGCATCATGTGTAATATAATGTATATATATATATATATATATATGTATGTATGTATGTTATGCATGGTTGTTAATATGTTATCAATTAGAATTATGAATGGTCATAAATTCATGCCAGTTCAATGAAACTATAATTATGAGTTTGTTTGATTTTGATGTCTAAACTGCATGTTATGTAACATGATTTGCTTGTCACAATAATAAAAAGATAATAAGAAATTGAATCACGTACCGAGGCGATGACCAACCATTACGTGCCATCCTGGGTGTCCTAGATGTGGCTTTAGCCATTTTATATTCAATCTTGTACATGATCGTGGATTTTGATTTTGATTGGATTGTTATAATAACTACACATCACTCTAGAGATATCTCCATATTGGATGACTAGCCATTAGGTGTCATTCTAGGATGATCCATCTTCCAAACCATAGAGGAACACTAGGATTAAACCCTTGGATCCTTACGATAACTATTAACAATTCAATATTTGAATCACCTAATAATTAATAAGCATTTGAGTGTTTATATTGACTTTTATAATGTATATAATATGTTGGTATGATACACAGGACTCTTTGAGCTCACCCCTCGTATTCTTTTTCAGGTAATAATTAATGGTAGACCACCTCAATAACAGCCATCTGAAGATAGGACTTTCATGGAGAAGAATTTTTATTTACATTTTGTTCAATGGTTGTACATGTGGCCCATTAGGAGTTATTTACATTTTTTTATTTTATTGTAAGCTGAAATATGGCCATAGGGCCTAATTTGAGTAGAAAGTTAGTAAAAATAATTAAAAAGGTTAATAAATGAACTAGGGATTGAAAATATGAGGGCTTATTTAAACAAATTAGTAGTTTATTTGATTTATATGTGTTCTGAATGCATAAGGAAGAATTAAACACAGCCAATGATTTCTCTTTGTATATCATTATTTTAAGTGCCATGTTTTGTATGCTTTGAAAATGACAAAATTTATTTTATTATCTATTTAGACGCATAGCACAGATGTTGATCATGAACATAAGTAGAATGTTCGTTTCCCGAGGACCTAGAAATTGAATTGTGAGTGAATTTGTGAATATTATTTATATAAGGACATTTGTAATATCACCATGATGGTGAATGGGATTCGGATGGCAAGGATGTTACAATTACACCCCACCAAAGTTGGTTCTAAGTCTTCTGACATGCTTACCTTTCTAGCTCTAGTGATTATTAATTTTTTTCAATTTTTTCTAGGTCATGCATCTTCACAATGCCAAAATGCCCCACCATACATTCAAATAATCATATTAAAATAACAAGAAAAGTAAAAAACATAACTCCTATCTAAAGGTAAAGTTATGTACATCATCCCTTCCTCCAACCCTACGATAGTTGAGCCTCATACACTAGGTACGCCCCATCAATGTCATATTAATAAGGCATAAAACTCCAACAATGCCCACTTTCTTTGATGCCCAAAATAATATAGTTACCTAAAGAAGTTATATTTGTTTTTTTTAAATAAAAGGCAAGAAATATAAAAAGAGAAAGTGAAATCATTTCTACAGATAACTTAAAGGAAGTGAATGTCTACTACTAAATTAATGGTATTTCGGCAATGAGCAAGTGGAAGAGGAGGGTCAATAGAAACCTCTTTCAAAATTCATTTTTTTTCAAGAAAAGCATATTCAAACTAATTTATAAATTAGTATGGTAAGCAAATTCTTAAAACTTTCCAACATTGTCAATTAGGAATCTAATACATGCTTCATGTCAAAAACAAAAAAAAAAAAAAAAAAAGAATTATTAGATCATGCAAAAAGGGCCATGAGAGTATAACCTTCCCATCATCTTGGATTTCAGGAACAATTAAACCAGCACCAGTGTGGATAGTAAAACTGCAAGAATAACCAAAAAGAAACAACAAACTACATCAGTGCATTAATATAGCAACATTAGAGCTGCATGTTATCAAGCCTCATTCTAATTTCTCAGTCATGCATATGTATGTGCACTAGTTTGTAATGTTGTTTGTATTAGAATAGCAACATACTGTTGTCACAGTCATACACAAGTTGAAGTGCCGAGATGCAACATCAAGACATAAAAAACTAACAAAGCAAGAAGCACAGAAAGTTACAAAAACTGAAATAAAATTAACAAACTGAAAGCATTCTACAGGAAATCAAAGAGTCAAAAGCTCAATCGAAAACATTTATTTAACTATAATATCAAACAACCAATATAAAATAGCACTAGGAAGTTAAGCATGAGAATGTTAGTCCTACGCCGACTACGGAGTGCAAAATCCAATTTGTATGCACCAATAGCTCATCAATTCATTAATTCAACCAACAAACTGTGATTATTGAATCTACCCAGTATAGAAGCACAGAAAAAGAAAAAGCAATCATAGAGGAGGTCCAGGAGGAAAGTACAAAGTCAATACTTTGACAATGGTGTGCCTAATATATGACGGCAAATAACTAAATAACAGTCAAAATATAAAGCTTCGGTATGTTCAAATGATTGACTGGTTTACAAGAACACACGTAGTCAGGCTCTTGAACAGAGTAGTTTTCTGAGAAGAAACAAAAAGATGTAGAAACATAGAGAACCATACAGTAATAACATGATGTTCTACCCACTGGAGAGGACTACCAAGAGCCATAATCATCTCCATCAAGTAACTCCAAAGTGCTAAACCTACGGAATTATTCATACAAGCATTCCAATTTAACGTCCAATCTGAAACCGAGAACCCTTTTGCACTTGACCGGAATACTTATTTAAAGCATATATGACAATGATGCCTACTGCCTGACTGCTGATGGAACAATAGTTCAGATTTTCTGTACAACATCGGTTAGAACTTCTAACTCAATTAATGCAAAGTCTCTAACAGACTAGATGGCAGTTACTAATTAACAAACTAGGGACAAGATATTTTGGAAAACATCACCTGTGCTGAACATATTTAAGTACTGATTGATAAAGACAACTAGTCCAAACCTACTAAAAGAGGGGAGCTGCAGTATGTGGCTCGCAAAATTTTGGCCCCGTTTGGAAGCACAATTTCAAGCTGCATCAAAAAAATTGGCTAAATGGATTTTTTTGGCTGTTTGGAAAATTTGCTTTTGTGGTTGAAAATTGCTATTTTGAATGTTCTACAGAAGTAAGACTCAACCAGCTTTTGTGTTTCAATGTTGCTTTTAGGGAAAGTGTGTTTGTTTCTCTTCTAAAACATGAATTAACTTGAAAGAGACCATGCAAAGGACTAAGCAATGCAATTGCCTCCAAGTATTTCAAAAAAGGGCAAAGGGCACCACAACTACAGCTGAGTGCAGTGATAGACAGGCAAGGGTCCCTTCAATATCTTAATTTAAATACCAGAATAACTCTTGACAGAGAAAAATAGAAGAAGCAAATTTGAAAAAGGGCAAAGGGCACCACATCTACGGCTGAGTGCAGTGATAAACAGGCAAGGGTCCCTTCAATATTGTAATTTAAATACCAGCATAACTCATGACAGAGCAAAATAGAAGAAGCAAATTTGAAAAAAGGGTGAAGGGCACCACATTCTACAGCTGAGTGCAGTGACAAACAGGCAAGGGTCCCTTCAACATCGTAATTTAAATATCAGCATAACTCTTGACAGAGCAAAATAGAAGAAGCAACTTTGTGCAGTTGAGAACTAGGGAAAAAGCTTTGTTGAGTTGAGTTGAATTGTGACTAGGTTTGTTTGAAAATAGAAGTTGAAAGGCATCAAAGGTTTACGTTTAGGCAATATGACCTAGTTAGTCAAGTAGTAACCGGACCAAGACTAATAACCAAGAAAAGTTATTATTTAGGTGTCCCCAGGTAATTTAAATTATAAATGAACCAAACATAAAAAAGTAACAAAAAAACAATGACATCATGAATAAAAAATTGAGAAACTACCTAAAAGTTAACAGCTGACTCTTCATATAATGAAATAACAACTAATAACTCTCATCACCAACTACGCAATGCAGCAACAACCAGAAAATAAATAAAAGAAAAAAGAAAAACTTCATAGTATTTACTTTGAGGAATTCAAAAAAAAAAAAAAAGTAAAGAAAAAAAATAATAAAATGTGTCATATTCGGGTAACCCGTTTAATAAACGAATCATTTTTGGGTTTGTGGATCATGACATGATCAATAAACAGGTCGTGTTCGGGTTGGCGTATCATGACATGATTAACAAATGGGTTGACCCGTTTATGACTCGCCGACACGAATTGTCACCTTTACCCGAAATGTCTTTTCTATTTAAAAATAACAAAAGTGAACCCGACATGGCCTTAGGTTAGTTTGAGTTCTTCATGCCCCCATCCCCCAACAACCAAAAAAAAAAAAAAGGGGAGGCCAAGTAGCATTGGGACCAGCCCATTGCCCGACCCAACCCTCTTAAACCCCTAGTTAGTGATCCAAAGTTCATATCTAAATTTTATTGCTTGCTATTAAATGAATTGTGGCATTACTTGCTGATGAACGGTCAATGGTATTTGTCTAAGTTAATTAGTTTGCAACAGTTACATGCTAATTTATCATATCATTCCCTGTGGAGGTAAGAGGTTCCATATATCACACTTTCCCTAGACCTATAATAGTAGGTGCCTTGTGATTTGGATCCTACGTTTCTTTGCTTTTGCCTTTCATTATCATGTTAAAAGTTATTTTCAAATTGAATCTCCGCAAAAATAGCTATTTCTTCTTGTTTCTTCCATAAACATATAACTTAGCAATTTCTTATTTCAAATAAGAAAAAGAAACATTTATTTACAAAAAATTTAAAAACATACTTATTTTTCTTATTTTGTTTTTTAGCATTAAAATAAAATTTTTGAGCCATTTGACACAATAGGTGCACAAGCAACCAAGGGTGATATTGAAAAAGTATGATCTATTTTTTTGAGATGTCAACTTTTACTTTTTTGTATTTTATTTATGATATCAATGTTTGTTATGACTCTATCCATCTATTCACATATCAAATTCTTAAAGAACTTATATAAAATTATCTTGCAGTCACCTAGGCCTAGTCCAATAACTACCTAGCAGTGCATCACCAAAGTAGGTAAAAATATAAAATTGCCTTGATGGCTTAAGTGCAATCATATGACAAATTAAAATCGTGTAATTATAGCTGGACCATCAATAAATGAACTCCATAGTCAAGATATGAGAACAAGAAGAGCCAAACATGCAAGTTCACCAAATTACTATACATTTCCTAAAGTACTACTGAATACTTTTAAAAAAACAAAAAAGAAAGAAAAGAACAGAAACAAAGATCACTATTAATATGACAAAGAAAGGATAGCTACAAAGAAATAAGGAGGCCAACCCAACAAGCCAGCCACCCTCAACACCAGCCCCCAATTATAATATGTTTTCTCAATGTTGTCAAGGCGGTAAGGCGATTTAAGACGCTAAGCCTCCATAAGACGAGGCGAGGCGGGGCCTAGGCAGGGACTAGACGAGGCCTAGACAATCCTTAAAATAATTATTTAAAGGTTTCTTAAAAATTATTTACTTATTTATTAGTCCCTTAACATATACATATTTAAATTTTTTATTTATAATTTATATTTAATTAATTAATTATATAATTATTATATATAATTAAAAGAAAATCTTTTATTATAAATATATAATTAACTGTATATAATTATTATTATGAACTATATACAATTCAGCGATTAAGAAAGAATCCCTCCAAAAGTCCCCTCGCCGAGTCACGTCAAGTCGCAGCATCGTCGAGATGATCGCCAATGTTGCCGGAGCTGCTGGATGGAGTCATCGAAGTTGCCAGAGTAGTTGGACAGAGTCGCTGG
>JAJIYU010010571.1:0-15967 GCA_030144865.1 Tinospora cordifolia | reverse complement strand
CTAAACTTATTTTATTTCCATATTATATCATATAATAGTCATTTAAAACATGTTTTCACACATTTTTACATTTATTTCATAATTTTTAAAATTCATTTTCGAGTTGTGTGCGTTTAAAAACTCCGGGGTGTTACAGACATGACTGTAGCTAAATATGAAATGAAGTTTACAAAACTGACCAAGTTCTCAGTATATCTAATCAAGTAAGAGAAAAAGAAGGCCAATCGATTCGCACAGAGTCTCAAGATGGAGATTCGAAAGATAGTGAAGACTCTAGGCCTAAAGATTTACAAAGACATTGTAGAAAATGCCCTAACATTAGAATAAGAACTCAACCTTGAACAAAGGTTGAGGGAAAGAATAAAAGGCTCGAGAATAAAAAAGATCACGGGTCTCAGAAGAAAAACAAGAATGTAGGAAAAACACCACAGCAATAGGGGCAGACCCCGAGTGAGTTTAAGGAACAGGCCAAGAGGTAAGGGTTGTGCTATGTGTGCAGACAGTAGAGTCATCTTACTAAGAATTGCCTAACTACACTTGCTCAGGCACCTCAGCAACAACCACAATAAGGAGGAGGTTAGAACGATCGTTCTCGGGGAAGGCAACAATAGTCAAATGCCAATCAAGGGCATAACCAAGGCCGTGGGTAAAACCAGGCCAGAATGTTCATTATTGAGGCTTAGGAAGACTAGGTCCCTACAGTAGAAGGTACATTTTTGTTGTTTAATGTTGCTGTGAAATTGTTATTTGACTTGGGTGCCTCTAAGTTTTTTATCTCTGAAGAACTAGCTAATAGGTTACAACTTATGACAAAAACATTACCCATAACTTTGAATGTGTCTGCACCAATAGGGACCACTGTGACTTCAAAAAGAATGTGTAGTTGTAACCTAAGGTTTGGGGATAAGCTCATAACAGTTGACCTATGTACTTTACCTTTTTATGGCTATGATGTAACATTGGGAATGGATTGGTTAGACCAATAGCAAGCCTAGATAGATTGTCCCAAAAGACGAATGATCATAACCCTAACTTCTGGGGAAACCTATTGAATCAATAGAGATATGTAGAGACTACCGAGAAGTCCAACCATAACCATGTTGAACTGCTTAAGGGAGAAGAATGAGTTCGAAGAACTCTCTAAAGAAGAACCTGTTGAACTAAAAAGGATACAAGACTTAGCAATGGTTAGTACGTACGAGGATGTGATACCAGATGACTTACCTGGACTACCACATGTTAGAGAGTTAGAGCTCAAGATTGAACTCCACCTTGGAACTAATCCTATAGCCATACCTACACCAATAGAACTGATTTAGTTGAAGTCTCAACTTGACGAGCTTTGAGAAAAAGGATTCATCAGGCTGATTGAATCACTTTGGGGAGCTCTAGTGTTTGTGAAAAAGAACGATGGTTCTATGAGACTTTGTGTTGATTATCGGAAGTTGAACCAAGCTACAGTAAAAAATAAGTATCCTTTTCCAAGGATTGATGACCTATTTGATCAATTGAGAAGAGCCACTCATTTATCAAAGATTGATCTTAGGTCGGGATATCACCAATTAAGAATCAAGGATTTTGATATACACAAGACAACCATTAGAACAAGATATGGACACTTTGAGTTCACCGTGATGCTCTTTGGTTTGATCAATACCCTAGCAACATTCATGGACTTAATGAACCGAGTGTTTAGATAGTATCTTGACTAATTTGTGGTTGTATTTGTAGATGACATCCTAATCTACTCCAAGTTAGAAGCTAAACACTTACAATACCTATGGATAGTGTTGGAGTCATCAATTATATGCTAAGTTCAGCAAGTGTGAGCTCTAAATGAAGACGGTCAAGAGACATCTCTGTAGACTAGAGAAGGTAGAAGTTGTTATGGGTTGGAAGCAACCTAAGACAGTTACAAAGATTAGGAGCTCTTAGGCCTGGCTGGGTACCATAGAAGGTTCATCCAAGATTTTTCCAAACTAGCAGAACCTATGACCAAGCTAACCAAGAAGGGAATTAAATTCGATTAGAATGAGAAGTATGAACAATTATTCCAAGAACTGAAGAATAGATTGACTACGACCCCTGTTCGAATCACTTTGACTCATAGTGTTACCTATACCCTTTATATTGATGCTTCGTTGAGTGGACTTGGAGTAGTGTTGATGTAGGAAAGACAAGTAGTCACTTATGCCTTGTGACAACTAAAGGTCCATGAGAATAATTCCCATACTCACGACCTAGAATTAGCAGCCATCATATTTGCCCTGAAGATTTGGAGGCACAACCTTTATGGTGAGAAATTTGATCTATTTTTATATTACAAGAGCTTGAAGTACATCTACACTCAGAAAGAGTTGAACCTCAGGCAACGTAAGTTGATGGAGTTCCTCAAGGACTATGATTTCCAATTACACTACCATCCGAGGAAGGCCAGTGTAGTGGCTGATGCCTTGAGTAGAAAGTTCAACCACTAGGAGGAAGAAAAGGGCCAGATGTACCAGTTGATAGAAGACTTTGGGTTGGGGATAACCTTGAATGACAAGTAAGCCTGCTATTATAGCATGTCTTGCCAACCAGATCTACTACATTAGACCAGGGAGGAAAAAAAGGTAAGACGAGTGGCTTGTGGCTCAGATAGAGGGAGTTAAACAAGGTAAGCATTTTGACTTTAGGTTAGATGGTAAAAATATCTTGAGGCTCGGGGAGAGGATCTGTGTACCTCAGAATGGATAAAGTAAGCAGACCATACTGGATGAGGTCCATTAGACCAAGTATACAATGCATCCATGTGGAGATAAAATGTACCAAAACCTCAGAAAAACTTATTATTGGAGAGGAATGAAGAAATATGTGGCTAAGCATGTTGCCAAGTGCTTAACCTATTAACAAGTAAAAGTAGAACATTGGAAACCCTCTGGAATGTTACTCCCTATCCATGAATGGAAGTGGGATAACATTGCCATAGATTTTGTTAGTGGTTTGCTTAAGAATTAGAAAGGAAAAGATATTGTTTGGGTGATTGAGGATCGTCTCACCAAAGTGGCTCGCTTCTTGCTGATTAGATCCACAAACCAAGTCAGTAAGTAGGGAGAAATTTATGTGAAAGAGATCGTCAAGCTTCATTGTGCGCCCGAGACTATTGTGTCTGACAGAGTTTCTCACTTCACTTCACAGTTCTGGCAGAGTCTACAGAAGGAAATGGGTAGTACAACATTTCACCCTTAGACAGATGTTAATCTAAGAGAGTTATACAGATTTTAGAGGATATATTGAGGTCTTGTGTTTTGGATTTCAAGGGAAATTGAAGCAAGTGCTTACACTTGGTAGAGTTTTTCTATAACAATAGTTATCAGGTGAGTATTAAGATGGCTCCATTCGAGGCTCTTTATGGAAGACTTTGCAGATCACCTACCTGTTGGGCTTAACTAGAGGATCATGTATTAACTAGACCAGATTTGGTGGAAGAAATGAATAAACAAGTCAAGTTAATATAGAAGAAGCTGACTACAACATAGAGTCGTCAGAAGAGCTATGCTGACAAGAGGAGAAGACCACTAGAGTTCCAAGTTGGAGATAAGGTATTTTTGAGAATTAGTCCTCAGAAGGGTATCAAGAGGTCTGGATTCAAAGGAAAGTCATCTTTGAAGTTTGTTGGACCCTTTGAAATACTTAGAAGAATCAGGAAATGTGCTTATGAGTTGGACTTACCAAACCGAATGACTTCAGCTCATAATGTATTCCATGTATCCATGTTGATAAAGTATGAAACTTGACCCCTCTCAAATCATCCACTGGGAGGAATTAAATATTCAAGATGATGCTACTTATGAGGAAGCAACAGTCAGAATCCTCGATCATAAAGTACAGAGTCTACGAACGAAGGACATCCCATTAGTGAAGGTATTGTGAAAACATCACAGGGTGGAAGAAGCTACCTGAGAACTCGAAAGCAAGATGAAGACAAAGTATCCACACCTGTTCACTAGAAATGCTTAGTTATGTGGAAATTTCAAGGACGAAATTTTTCTAAGGAGGGTAGGTTGTAATACCCTAAAAACTATGTATTTGATTAAATGAAATTTAATATCAATTTAGTGAAATTGGGTGCAAATTAAACAGGTTCATTTTAGGGCTAAATTTGGCAGGTTTCCAAGAGTCTCATTTGGTGATCCTTAGGAACCCAAAACAACCTAAAATGAAGTAAGGTGACATGAACCAACTAATTGGATAACATATCCAAAAATTAGAACAATTAGTCAAGATTAGGGTTTTCATTTGCCAAACGCCCTTCAGGGGGGTCCAAATTAGAAAGAATTGACATTTAGGGTACTTCGGAGAATCGAAATAACTCAAAATAAAATGGGATGACATGAAGTAACAAAATAAACAACATATCCAAAAATTTGGACCATTGACCAAGATTTGAATTTTCATTTCATAGTGCCTTCAGTGGGTTTTAAATAAGAAAAGTAAATGAAAACCAATTTAGCCAAACCATATATTGAAATTCTTAATTTTTTCGTGTGATTCCAATATTATAGGTTATAAATCATAATCCCTTATATAAAGGAGATATAAATTTTTATTTGACTTTTGTGAGCCCATGAAGTCATGAACACCCTAAGCATGTGCAAGTCACATGCGTGGAACACCATGATCATGTGTACCCTCACCCTACCCAACCTCAATGGGATGTTTCCCTTCTTTGAATTCATACAAAATGATCCTATTGACCATGCAAATGATTCAGTACATTCACATATATGAGGCGTCACCCATGGTTAGAAATCAGGACAAGTGATCCCATGTGCCAAGGAAAAGTGATCAAGTATGCCATGCACTCTAGTTGACATCTACACCCATTTGTATGTGTGTACATGCACACATGTGACAAACCTTGCTAGAAGTTTCTAAAACATAAATGGTTCTGACTTACAAACCCTAGCCATCCCTTACTGGCCACATAAACCAAAATTAGAAGTTCCATAACTAGAAACTCTATGGCGCCAAAATGAGAAGCATACAAAGTGTCCAAATTAACCCCCCATGGTGCGCCATTTTAGAGAGACTCAAAAATAGGAATCTAAACAATGATATTATACTCCACAAGATTGGTTACATACTCACCATCTATGCTTGCTCAACGTCCAAGGAAGAAATATTTCTATTATACACTAAGAGTGACACCAAGCGAGGAAAATGAACAAAGGAAAGACTCTTGCTCACATATACGTGCCAAACTAGATTGGAAAGAAGATATGCTCACCAAATCTCCTCAAGATGCATCCTAGCTAGATTAGAATACAATCTGATCCTCTTCTGTGTTCAAACATGGCTAGGAAACAAGATTATGCTCATATATTTGGAATTGAAAAGCCAAAGCGGTCCCAGCTAGATTAGAATACAATCTGATCCTCTTCTATGTTCACACATGGCTAGGAAACAAGATTATGCTCATATATTTGGAATTGAAAAGCCAAAGCGGTCCCACATGCCAACCATGCACACATTTGCCTATCTCACTCCAAATTGTCCCCCTTGTGCTCTTGAACATCTATATGAACCCCATTTTGCTCACACTCATCTCATCCTGAGGAAAAGAGTTGATACTTCTTTCTTTGTTTGTTCTTGCCCTCTTATTGGCACCCCTTCTCACTTCTCTTTTCTCTCTTGTGTGAGAAGTTCTGATTTTAGTGTTTTAGGGTGGTTTGAAGTGATTTTTGCTGGTGTTTGAAAGTGCTAGATGTTGGGGAACTTTGCTAAATTTTTGGAAAAGAACCACTACTAAGGTGGAGGAGATTTCTAGAACTCCTACTTTGCTAGTTCAAGTCTTTAGTATACTCATGCATATTTGTTTTTAATTTTTAGCATGTTATATTTTAGTTCGAAGTATGTTTGATCAAGTTTTATTTTTGGTTTAGCATTTTTTTATGTTTTAATTCATACATGATAGCATAACATGCTTAGAAACCATGCTTAGGCTTATTTTTGAGTTGTCAAACATGCATGCCATATATGTTTTCTATGTTTTCTTGATTATTTAAATTCTGATATCAACTATTATGATTTAGTATCATGGTTATTTGAATTTAAATATGAGAAAGTAAAGATAAGAACCACGTACCATCATAGTTGTCTAAGTAATGTTATGGGTGTTATTTGCATATACTTGGTATATATGAGTAACATCACTAAGTGTGGATATGTTTTAAAATACTTGGAATGTGGACAAGTAATCCTTATTTCCAATGGGATGTGACAAGATGAATTGTCATTCCATATTCGAATAGGAATATTTTAATAAAGAACATCAAGGGTTTGAAACCCTTTTTGGTCAAATGTACAACTCTAACAAGATATTGTTTGAAACGTTTAATGATTGTAAGTGATTGAATTGGATGTACTTTTGATTTGAATTAATAAATTAGTAGTTTGATGAATGATCCACTGGGCTATGTGTTCACGCCTCTTTTTAGTATTTTTCAGGGAATTAAATATGAAGACCATGGATAATTAGAATCTTTTTCTAACGTAAGGGCATTTTGCCCACTTTTGATTTATTAAGCCTTCCGCTAAATTTTATTTTTTGAGTTACGCACTCCCTTCTTATTATTTGAATTTTAAGCATGTATCCCTTTATTTTATTCAATAAATAAAGTCTGAAGCTTTTCTTTTATCCTTCTTGTAATAGTCTTATTAAATCAAAGTGAAATTATTTGGGTTGTGTGCTCATTAAAAAGTAATAAGACTTGAGATAATGAAATTTGATACAAGTTGTGTACCTGTAAATGTAACATTAGACCCAACTTGCCTTGTGGTTGAGTTTAAACCTGTCTCTTGGTGGTTAGGGCGTTACATAAAACATGCATATGAATAACTCTTTGAATTTAAAATAACAAGATAAGAGTTTCGAAATCACTTCCCCCTCAACGCTTTGAAATCATAGTTGCACAAATTAGAATTTCAACAACACTTCCACCCTCTAAGACGTCTATAATCTCAAGAACACTCAAGAACAGAAAACCTCACACTCAAGAACTCTCAAGAACTCTTAAGAATTGGAAAGAGGTGCCAAGAGAGAGGCTAGAGAAAGTAAGAGGGATCTTATCAACTCTTCCTTTGGGATGAAGAGAATGGTGTTCATGCTTAGATTTATATAGAGTTCTAATGGGCATGAATTGGCAAGTTTGGGGTGTCTTCATTATAGAAACCTTTCTAAAACTCTTTCCCTTTCCATTTTATTTGTTTCCTATGCATAAGAATTAATAAGTAAAGGTTTTAGAAGTTATTAATAGCTTCTCTTTCATTGATTTCATTTTAGAAACCTTTATAATTCTCTATTTTACTTGTTTTCCAAGCATATATATTAGTAAGCAATTATTTTAGATGTTGCTAATATATTCTTTTGAGTTGATTTCATTTTAGAAACCTTTTTAATTCTCTATTTTACTTGTTTTTCAAATGCATATATTAGTAAGTAATTATTTTAGAAGTTGCTAATATATTCTTCTGAGTTAATTTTATTTTGGTTTCTAATTTCGTCTCTTGTGAACATATGTTCATGCCATGTTTCTAATTTCATTTTTGATCAAATGAGACTTGCTAATTCCATAATTTGAACAAAATTCTTATTCATCATTTAGGTCTCAACACAATTATACCTCAATTTTCATATAATTATAGGGAACAATTTATCGTTATTTATTTATATAACACTTTGAATTTATTTCTCATTTATTTATATAATGTTTTTGAACGGAACTTGCTAATTTTTGTAACCCAAATATATCATTAATTATTCTACTTATTTTATAATTCTAGTTAAATATTAAACTATATTATAATATTTGACAACTCTTTTGATTTGATATTTTTATTTAAATACCCAACCTTTGTATATATTTATTTGTACACTAAAATTTCTACACGCTTTCCTCAATTAATTTTATTTCTCATTTTGGTTATAATTTAAAATATACACAATTTTGTATCCCAAAAATGCCATAAAATCTTTAAGGATCAGAATTTATTTATTTCATTTGTTCGAATTTTGTGCAAATTTTTTGGGGTATTACAAAGAGGAACTACCGTTACCTCGAAAAGAATGTATGGTTGTGACCTTCGATTTAGAGATAAGCTAATTTCAACGGATCTCTATGTACTTCTATTTTATGGATATGATGTGATATTAAGAATGGACTAGTTAACCCAATACTAGGCACATATATATTGTCCATAAAGGAGGGTAACAATAACATTGCCTTTGAGAGATACTTTTTTGGATCAATGGTGATATGAAGACATTATCTAGATGCCCGACGGTAGCAATGTTGAACTACTTAAGGCATGAAGAGGATTCCACAAAATTATCAGGGGAGGACCCTAGAGAACAGAAGGAAATCCATAACCTAACAATGGTTTAAGATTGCGTAGATGTGTTTCTATATGATATACCAGGACTACGAACGAATAGAGAAGTAGAATTTAAGATTGAAGTTCACTTTATAATCGATCGCATAGCCCTTCCTCCATACAGAATGGAGCTATTAGAGCTAATTGAGCTAAATATTTAACAGGATGAGTTTCGAGAAAAAGAATTCATCAGACCAAGTGACTCACCATGGGGAGCTCTAATAAAATTTATAAAGAAGAAGGACAAATCCATGAGGTCCTATGTCGACAATCAAAAGTTAAATTAGGTGACAGTGAAGAATAAGTATCCCTTTCCAAGGATAGACAACCTATTCGATCAATTGAGGGGAACCACTCATTTCTCTAAGATTGATCTTTGGTCAAGATATCATCAATTAAAGACCTAAGAGTTAGACATACACAAGACAACCTTTAGGACTCAGTATGTGCACTTCTAGTTCATGATGATGTCATTTGGTTTAGCCAACGCATCGACTTCCACATTCATGGATATGATGAACTGAGTATTTAGACAATTCTTGATCAGTTTGTAGCAATATTTGTGGATGACATTCTAATTTACTTAAAATCAAAAGCTGAACATGTAGAACACCTGAGGATTGTATTAGAGACACTTAAAGAAATCAGTTATATGTCAAGTTTAGTAAGTATGAGTTTTGGATGAAAACGATTAAGTTCTTTGACTATGTAGTTTTAGCAGAAGACATCTCTGTAGATCCTCGAAAAGCTGGAAGCAGTCATAGACAGGAAACAACCTAAGGCAGTAATAGAGATAAGAAGTTTCTTAGGCTTAAATTAGATATTACCAAAGATTCATCCTAGATTTCTCAAAGTTAACCCAACCCATGACCAAGTTAACCAGAAAAGGAGTCAAACTCAATTGGGATGAGAAATGTGAGCAATCATTCCAAGAGTTGAAGAAGAGATTGACTTCAGCCCCCATATTAGTACCTCCTATCCATGGTGTTAGATATGTCCTTTATACTGATGCTTCACAGAATAGATTGACACAATTTTGATGCAAGAAGGAAAAGTTGTTACTTATGCTTGGACATGAACAAAATTACCCAACGCATGACCTGAAATTAGCATCCATTGTATTTGCCCTAAATATCTAAAGGTACTATCTTTATGGCAAGAAATTTGATCTATTCTCAAATCACAAAAGTTTGAAGTACATCTACACCTAGAAGTTCAATTTCAAGCAATGGAGATGGATGTAATTCTTTAAGAATTATGATTTCCAACTATATTAGCATCCAAGAAAGGTCACTGTGGTAGCTGATGCCTTAAGTAGGACATTAACACCTTGATTCCCCTTCGTGTCCCATACAATTTGGTTTTTAGTTCAAAGGATGTAATTACTATGCTACCGTCAAATTCAATAATATCAAAATCAGGCACACCATCGTCACGTGCGAATCAACCATTGTGTTCCACCCGAATGGTTGTGTGTTACTTCATCTCTTTTCTTTTTTTTTCCATCTTTTCACTGTCTCAATTCTATGAGACTTCCTCTGACATGTAAAACACTTTGAGATCTTTGGATGAAATAAATAATTGTCATTACTTGAAAAATTAGTTTCAACATTCAATGGGTACAATGGCCTTTGAACTCATTCAATAAGATAACTATAAAATTAAAGAAATTAGGTCTAATATGTCCAACTAAGACTCAACTAGAAAGAAAACGTTAAAAGTAGTCTTTATTATCTAGGCAACCTTTGATCTTAAGTTTCTTGAAATGTTAGGAAAATGGTGAGCTCAAGAGCCTAATTGATCATTGCAAATATTTAAATCATTTTTCCAATCAAATAAAACATATATGTCATACACTTTCATAGATTGGTAATTCAAACAATAACTTGTTTATCAGTTGACGTTTAGACTGAAAGGGCTAACTTCGGTGTCCTCTCCACGTGTTCACATCTACAGCGTTTCTATGCCAATTTTCAAGGGATATAGGGACACACCCATTGTTCCTTCTCCAAAAACTAGGAAGACACCCATCTTTCCAGCCAGACAGCACCCACAATAATCCCTTGTGGACCAGTACGTTCGTACGTAGTTCTATCTTTGTTAACCTTTCATTAAGTGTGAACCAAAATATAGCATAGTTAATTGAGACATAAACAATAATTCATCATGTGAGCATGGTAAACATCATAAGCATGTTATATCACACAGCATAGATCATGTAATCACATGTAATGTATCATTAATCATGCAACTCTAAGCATGCAAATTCAAGTCATAACATTTACATTCAAAACAAAAACTGTATATTCAACATGGTCCTAGACTAACAAGCATACATGCATGCATCATTTGAATTAAAATAATGAGTTAAAACCCGAAAATCATATCGAACTTTGATGCTTAACTCCTTCCTAGTTTTTGTGGCATTGATTCAAGCCTCTTTGTGCCTTCAACCTTGAAGATTGAGATTCAATGCATTATTTTTTATGATCGTGGTGTTTCTAACAATCCTAAGTCATATTCTAATAGTCCCTTGTCCTATGTGGCATATAATGATCAAGGAAATCATGTTAGATGAGCCTAAGTATGGAGTTGGTTCTATGTACCGTGGTAGGAAAAAGGGTTACCATAGTTATCAGAACGCAAACGTGGAAAACTGGAAGTGTAGAGCACTACCGTGGTAATCAGAGTGAAATTCCTAGAAAACTAAGAAAGACAAAGGCACTACTGTGGTAACACTAATCACTACCATAGTAATTAGTATGAAAATTGGATTTCTAAGTAAGTTTCTCTCATCCCTTATGCTCCTACGATCTTGGTATTCTACTACTTCTACTTCTAGACCATGAAACATGAATTTGGGACTGAGACAAGGTCATTATACCTTCTTTGATTTGTTGAATCTTCTAGTTGCTCCAAAAGGACACCCAATAGTGTTTTCTTGCTACTGTGATGTAGACCTCTATTTTTCCCCCTTCTTATTACTCTAATTGCTATGTAGAATAGCTAGCGAATGAAAGAATGCTGAAAAAGAAGACTAGGAGAGCAAGGAGAGAGGGAATTTGCACTTGCTTGAGTGATGTGAATGGCCTGCTTGAGCAGGGTTTATATAGAGTTCTAATGGATAGGTTTTGGGAAGCTTTTGGGTTGTTTCCTTGGTTGAAACTATTCTAAAACTCTTGCTGTTTCTATTTTACTTGTTTCCTATGCACAAATATTAGTAAGTGTTGATTTTAGAAGGTCCCCATGTGTTTTGGAAACTCTGTACATCATTTTTGCGTAGGTCTTGATGTATTATTGTGGTAGATGTATTGCATTATTGTGGTAACCAGAACATAGTGTTTCTTAGTCAAATTTTTGGACAAATGATACATTACTGCGATATTGAATCCATTACTGCGATGACTACTGGGTTAATTATGTGTAATATTTTGTGTTTTGTTCCGATTTGCCTACCCCTTCTTTTATTTGATTGTATATGTTTTACATCATAAATTCCATGGTTTTCTCAAGATTTATTTCATTTGATTTGGTTTATTTTATTTTATTTAATTATTCAAAAAATTTTTGGGGTAGTACATCTTGACACCCTTTTGTTCCCCAACTATCCCACACAACCATAGTAGTAAGAAGGAAGAAAACCCAAAATATTGCATAACAATAGTAAGAACCAACTTCTGGGTGTTCTTGTGGAGCAACCGAAGGATTCAATGAATCAAAGAAGGTATAATAGCCCTATCTAAGTCCCACTGCATGGTTCTGGTCTAAAATTCGAGGTTTAGGATGCCAAAGTTATGGAAAAATAATGGATGGGACAAACATGCACATAAATCCACTTTTCCTACTAATTACCACACTATTGATCATGGTTACCGTGGTATTACCTTCGTCTTCTTCAATTTCTAGACTTTCACCCTAATTACCATAGTATTCTATAGTAATAATACTATGCATTTTCATCATTAGCCTTGGGTTACTCTGGTAATGCGTCCATCCTTTTGTAACCTTCTCTGGTTGCTTAGTAGTCTATCGCGGTAATGCAACTTTGTTTCAATGATTCCCTTTGGTTATCGCAGCAACCTACAGCGGTAATGCATCTACACTTCCTATTTTTCACTTATGCATTCTGATTACTTTCTCCTAACACGATACACAAAACTAAGACAACATTAACACTCGTCAAACATGATTTCCTTGCACATTTATGCCAAATAGAATAGGGAATCATTAGAGTATGGTTTAAAGGTGTTAGAAACACATGAATCACTAAGAATAACGCATTTAGTCCTAATCTTGAAGGTTGAAGGTTCAAAGAAACTTGGAATCACACCACATGGACTAAGAAGGAATTATGCGTCAAAGGTGGAGATGATTTCTAAGTTTTAAATTATTATATTGATTCAAATAATGTATGATGATGATGATGATGATGCTTGTTTGCAATGATATGTGTGATAACATGTTCTATGCTATGTGAAATAACATGCCTATGATGTAATGCTCACCATGCTCACATGCTATTTTTCTATTTTATATTTGATTTGATATGTTATGGTGTGTTTTGCCATTAAAAAAAGATTACAAAGATGATAACCACGTATCAGCACAGTGATGGATCTCATCGTGAGTGTTCCAACCCGAAGTCGACTTACTAGTTATTTAATTCGCTTGAGTTGGAACTGGGCCTTTGAATTGACCCCACTTTCTCAATTGGTAAACTAGGATTTTAGATTGACCCCACTTCATAGATGAAGGGTTTAAGCCTTTGGATTGATATCACTCCCTAGATTTAGAATAGTAAGGTGGATTCCTTTTATTGTTAAAGTCAATAGATAAACAAGTTACTATTTGAATCACCTAATCTATGAAAGTGTTTGCCATGTATGTTTTATTTGATTAAAATAAGGATTTAAATATTTGGGATGATCCACTACGGTCTTAAGCTCACCTTTTTTCTAACATTTCAGGAAACTAATGATCAAAGGTTGTGTGGATAATGAAGATTAATTTTAGAGTTTATTTTTTTTATTTCATAGTTATATTTTGAGTCGGGCATGTTGACCCCAATTTCCTTTATCAATTTTAAAGTTGTTTTGTTGTTTTAAACTCAGAGGTTTTTATATGTCTTGAATATTGACATTGATTTTCAAATAAATGATATTGATTTGTTTCATTTAAAAAGTTTCAAAGTGTTTCAAATGAAATCTACATGAATTATTGTCTCGTAAACTTGGGACCAAAACAGAAAGAGATAAAACAAGAAAGAAAGAGATAAAGCAATGCTCCACTTCTCAGGTGACCATGATATTGATATTATGCTTTGCATGTGACATGATCGTGCCAGATTACGTGGGTTCAAGGGCATTACGATAATTAAGCACTCTAGAACTGAAATTGGGGCCACACGAAGAAGTTAGGATGTTACATGACAATACTTGACATGATAGGTTTTAACATTGCCATAGATTTCGTCATAGGTTTACCGCAAAATCAGAAGGGAGTGAACATTGTTTGGGTGATGGTGGATTAACTGACTAATACAAGACATTTCTTGCCTATTATATCCATAGATCTAGTTAGTAGGTTATGAGAGTTGTGTGTTTGGGAGATAGCGAGATTAGATGGTGTACCCAAGATAATTGTGTTAGATTGTGATGCCAGATTCACATCACGATTATGGTTGAAATACAAAGAGTTGGGTACCAAACTCACTATGAGTACAACATTCTACCCTCCAACATATGGACAGTCAAAGAGGATTATTTAAATATTGGAGGATATGCTCAAAGCATGCTCCCTAGACTATAGTGGCAACTAGAGTAAGCACTTGCACTTGGTCAAGCTTGAATACAATAATAATTATCAAGCCAAGATGTCCCATTATGAGGCATTGTATGGATAGGGATGTGAATCACCACTATGTTGTGTTGGCCTTGAAGAATAGGTTTTGATAGTACTTGACATGAAACAAGAAATTATTGGCAATGTTTGGGTCATTCAAAAACACTTGAAAGCGACCTCAAGATCCGCAGAAGAGATGCACTGATTAGAAACGTTGGCAACTAAGGTTCGAGGTCAATGATTGGGTATTCCTCAAAGTCACTTTGAAGAAAGAAATTAAGAGGTTTGGTGTGAAAGACAAGTTTTAATAGCCTGAAAAAAAATGTAGAAATAATTTTAGTAAGCAAAAAATAATAAATAATGACAATAATAATTTGACTAATAATAACATTATTAGTAATAATAATTGAGATAATAATGGGAAAGTTATTAATAAATAGTAATAATAATAATACAAATAGTTTTAATAATAATAATAATAATAATAATAAACTAATAAAACTAATAATAACAATAACAATAGTATTATTATAGATATCAAAAAATAGTCCTAAATATATACTGATTAGACTATAAAAATAATAATGAATATTATTATTATCTGATATTAGAAAAAATAAATAGTAACTACTAAAAATAAAATAATACTAATAACAATCATTATATTATAGTGAAATAAGATGATGATAGTTATGATAAAAATCATGAAAAAATGACATAGGTGAAAATAGAATTATGATAAGAATAACAAAAATAATAATAAAATAAAAATAAATAACTGTGAAAAATAAATGAGTAAATAAAATAAATATTACTGTTAATAAATAATAATTATAATAATAAATGTATGTAATGGATTACAGATACTAATAACATTCTTAAAAAAGAGATGAAAAGAAAAAAATATTGAAAAAAGAGATAAAAAATATAGAAAAGATAAAAATAAAATAAAATAAAATAAAATACAAAGATTTAAAAAATAAAATAAAGAAAAAAAGTGAAGAACAAAAAAAATAGAGAATAAAAAATGAAATAAAGAAATAAAAAATGAAAAAACAAAAGATAAAAAATAAAAAAAATAAAAGAGATGGATAAAGAAGAGGAAAAAAAGAGATCAAAAAAAGAATAGAGCAAACAATAAAATAAAATAAAATAAGAAAAAATAAACAAATTGAAAGAGTGGATAGAAAATGGAAAAAAAAGAAAAAAAAGAAAGGACTAATAAAAAAATAAAAAAACAAAAAACAAAAAATTTAACAAAATAAAATGGGTGGAATGAAATAAACAAAAAAAGAAAAAAAAAAGAAATAAGAAGAAAAACAAAAGAAAAAATATATTAAGAAAAATAAAAAGAAAGAAGAATAAAAAAATTTTTTAAAAAAAGAGCACACATAAAAAAAATAAAAGATGAAAAAAGGAAAAATATAATTAATAGAAAAATGATGAAAATAGAAAATAATAAAGACCCGAAAAAGGAACAAAAGAGAAACAAAATGAGAAAAAACAAATAAAACAAAAGATAAAGAAAAGAAAGAAAAAATAAAAAGAATTAAACATAAAAAGAAAATAAGCAAAATAAAGAATAAAAAGAGAAAAATTTAAAATTTAAAAATTGAATTAAGATCGTAATTTAAGAAATTATTAACAATATTTTATAATAATTATATTTTATAACAAATTAAATTAAGATAGTAATTTTGTAATAATTATA
>JAJIYU010010570.1:0-15993 GCA_030144865.1 Tinospora cordifolia | reverse complement strand
AATTGAGATCTTTGTCAACTTTGGTGTTAAAGAAAATTCAACCACCATTAGTATTCCCTGAGGACGATACCCGGACTTTCCGGATATTACTGCTGCGATCTCGTATACTTGTGGGTTTGCTAACAATATGTAAAATACTACGGTCAGATGGACCCCGGTCCATGCTATCTGCAAAATTTTTTATAATATAGTACCATTAGAGCATTCAATAAGATAAGTAACTAAAAAAACATTACATGACATACAAGAAGTTGGTACAAAGGGTGTAGATAGACCGCTACTAAAAGGACCTGGATCAACACCACCAGTAAAAGAAAACACATTAAAAACTGCATAACACGATTTAAAGCAAAACAAAAATGAATGGTCAATACTCGTATACTAGTGTGATGGATCAAAACTCCAACGAGAAGGACCAGGATCCATAAGAGCTACAATAATATAGGTCAAAGGTTAATACACCTTATATAACACATTTTTGTATGTTTTAAATCACAATTAGAACCAAAAATGCTAATATAGAAATAAATCAATGTCTAAGTATAAACTCAAATAAATGAGCATACTATTTTCCACAAGATTATCAATTACCCATCTAAGTGTCGCCTTGCTAGTTGCTGAATAATCCATTCCAATCCCTACAACTCGCCCATTCCAATCCCTACTACTCACCCATCTAAGTGCCGCCTTGTTGGTCGTTGAAAAACAAGCATGGACATGTGAGCAAGAACCTTGGATACAACTATTAGTTGCCCGGCGTTGGAACCATATAAGTACTTATGAAAACCTTCCAAGAAAACTATGGGCCTTTGGCTGATCAACCCAAAAAGCTATTATAAAAATATACCAATTTCTGAGAGTAACAACAAATATACCCAAACTTTCAGCAGTGATTATCTATGTGGACTGCTAATGCAATATTTTCCTTTTTTCTTTTCAAATAAAAGATGTCTTCCTAGAAAATTATTATGGTACAAATTCATTTTGTGCTGAAAAACAAAAAAGCAAAAAGCTCTTATACTACAACCAATCCATGGTTTTTTTTTCTTGCTCACCACTTGTAGTGTGTCCCAGATAAGTTAACACAATTATAAGTAGTCATATAAAGAGGAATTGGTGTGCATAAACAACACTACATTTTCACAATTCAAGAAAAATACATAATTATGATATTACATTAAGCAAAAAACCATAATTATCACGTCTAAGGGTTTGTAGATGTCTACCCTTCATGCAATGTTGGACATTTCCTTCTGTTATGTCCCCGCTGATGGCAATGACCACATAATATTTGTTCATTGGGATTACGCCAATCCATTTTGTTCCTAATCCTTTTTGAAACTAGACGCCCTTTGTTTCATTGAGTACCCGAAGGTGGTAAGAGCCTAGCAATGTGCGCAACTGATGGCCAATAATCTTCATGTGGTATGGTCCTAAATGATTTGGAGTAGCATCTTATAAAACAATCCCATTGATATTAGTTCTCGATGTAGCACAAACGATTCAGACTAGCAAAAGAATAGACAATAAGGACATATGAGCAAAGAATGCCATAACATTACCATTTTTGACAACTACAATGCTTATTTGATAAATTGACAACTTGCTTGTGGTTGCCTCTATCCATATAAAACCCACTACAACCCATCATCACCTCAAACTCAAACTCACCTTGAATTCAATCAATAAGCGTGACATTATAAGCCTTTGCCTTCTCTTGCCAACGATTGAGTAATTTCATTGCATATGTTGTATATGTTTGGCCCTCCTTCGTAGCGTTATCGTACAATTCCCTCGTTAATTCGAAGTATGCAATCCATCAGTAGAAGGTTAATTGCACTAAAGCACAAATTGGCAACATTCTAGCCCCTTAAGCACACCATTGAAACATTCTACAATGCAACAAAAAGGAAATTGTTATACTTGTTGTATAACGTACTAGACAAGAAAAATGAGATGCGAGTTATGTATAAACACCGTACCAACAAGGTTTGTAGTCATCCACCCATATCGATATTCTTCGTCATATACTTACATCCATTTCTTCTTGTCAATCTTCGAAAGCCACGTAAGAACTTTAGGATTCAACATTTTTATTTAATCTATGTATGCAACGAGCTTTCTTGGTTGGTGTTGTCTGCCTGCTAGCTCGACTAATGCCTTCAACTCTTTGGTCTTAAACTTTGTATCTAAATTACTTGCCACATGACGCAAGCAATACCTATGGTGCCCACAAGGCTCACACTAACCATTTGATGGTTCTTTCATGACATGTTTGATAGCAACATGTCAATCAGATATCACACAAATTCATGTTCTGTCAGTTACACAAGTGCGCAGTTTTCTCATAAACCAACCCCATGACTCTATCGATTTAGATGCTAAAATCGCAAATGCAAAAGGAAACACATGCCCGTTGCTATCAACCCCAGTTGCAATTAAGAACTTTGCTTGGTTCTTCCCATACAAATGGGTTGCATCAATTTGAATGAGAGGTCTATAGTAGTTAAAACCCTCAATACAAGGCCCAAATGCCCAAAAAAATCGTTTGAACTCCACCATTCCCAAACCACGAGGAACTTCTTCCAACTCAACTTGTGTTCCATGGTTGGTCTGTACAAGTATGGCCTGCCATTTACGAAGCATTTCATATGATGTTTCCTAGTCACCAAATATTTTCACAAAAGCTTTTCTTTTTGTTTTCCATACCCTTTTATAATGAACATCACAGCCAAATTTATCCCTCACAGTTTGGTACAAGATGGCAATAGAAGTAGTTGCTCCCGGTGAACCAAATTGAACACTTCTACACAAATTAAGTTTACATCAAGCTGTGAATGATCTTGTGACATTCCTTCGTACACACATGTATGTGTAGCATGATACTTTGTAACTTCAAAAAGACCGTATAACTTTCGTTTACATGCACGCAGCCGCCATTCACACCCATCACCTACTTGTTTACAGTGCACATCCCAAGACTTCTTGTTGGAGTCAATAACAGTAAATTCATGATGGTGTTCAACATAATAACGTTTCACAGTGTTTTGTAAATCTTCCTTTGTGCTGAACCTCAACCCAACATGCAACTCACCACCGTAGTTAGAACTTGCTCCACTTCGCGCCAAATGTTTCATCATAGTTTCATTAATTGCGTCATAATTTATGTTATAGTACATAGGCATCGGTACTTCATATTCAGGCACCATTTCCAGTGTTGCAGTTGCCTCCATGTCAGGTGCATCTTCATCAATAATATCATCAAATGAGCCAGGCAGATCTAATAAAAGATCATGAACTTCCACCACCCTTTCATCTACAATGATATTATCCTCTTCGTTTGCATGTACTTCCTCTTGCCTATTCATATCATGGTCATCACCAAACTCAAATGGTTGAGATTGAGTGAGAATATTAGGAATAACATTGCCACTACCCATTTTATCCCACATAACGCAATCTACATTTGCATTAGCCTCATATTCATGTTCATATGTTGGTGGACTGCGATAAGGGTAAATGTGGTGTAGGACTTTTAGCCGCTGAAATAGCCCAAATGCTCAAATACAACTCTGCAGCATTAGTAGTGGGAAACTGCGACACAATTTGCCACATAAATGCAACACTATAATCATCAAAAATTGGTAATGGCTTGAAATATCATGCACCGTTTCCTAAAATAATTGAATGACGATACATTATACTTATTTGTTTCGATTGATGATCTATAGACAATCTCTCCCTGATAATATTTTTCAAATCATTAATGTTGGCTTCCATCTTCACTAAAATACTAGTACACGGTCCACAGCTGTAATCAACTCTATACAGTCCATGTATCATTCTAACTTGTAAAAATTTGAATTCGATTTATTCAACTAATTTTAATTTCTTCAATCTTATTCAAATTTATTATATTATATCCGATCAATGGAAGATTTAAACAAAAAAAAAACTTTCATTTCTTTATAATACAAAATGAACTCAAGCACCAAACTACTAATACATTGCATTTACATGTATACTATCAAAATTATACAAGTGTAAAAATATAACTAGCGTTAAAATTCAAAAAAGTTATAAATTTCGATTCTAAAATGTAAAAACCTAAAATGGGATATCCAGCTTATTTGTATCTATTCATTTTTATTCTGGTACATTATTTTTCTTTTTAAATAAGTAGAAAAAAAATGTTAAATAAATAACAGCAACAAAAAAATAAAACTAACGTAAAAAATGAAATTAAGTTAGGTACCATAACAACAAACTTACCAATCTGTGGATTTATATTTTTGCTCCATTGCTTGGCACCATAACAGCAACAGCAGTATATTGTCCCCTCCAATCACATCCTAATCAGAGTAAAACAGAGAATAAAAAGTGTGTATAAATATTTTTATAGAAAAACTACATATATAGATATGTTCAGGAAATAAAGAAAGAGCTCATCAACAAAACATATGTAGGAGCCATTTTTGGAGAAATATTTGTGCCTCTCCTTTTACTGCAAAAGGATTTGTGAGAACAGCTAATCTTGTTCAAATTTGCTAAGGACATTGAACCTTTCAATGATTCGTTCACTCTAAATTATCACAAAATTTTCTAGGCTGTAGCACATCTACATGTTTTATATTGTGATTTTTTAGGTTTTCTATAAATGTCTTGTTAAGTCTGTCAAGAATTCTATTCATTCTAATTTGTCATTTATTTTTCAGGGCATTTCCAGATTCAAGAAAGAAATTTGCCACAAATAAACAAATTTTAATAGTGATTCTGCATGGTCTTCCCGATCCATAAATAAAGCTCTTGTTGAATCAGTGGAAATCTCATTCATTCAAGTCATAAAATTTTTTGGGTCTTCTTTGAATCTGTCAAGATCTCTAATAGTAGTAAAATTATTTGTCCTTTGGAATTTTTCAAGTTCCATTTCATTATAATTTGTCATAAAACTTTCTGAACATTTGCAACTTCAAGAAAATTTTCCACAAAAGAAATTAATTGTCTAGTAAGAGTAAATACCTCAAAGCACACAGTCTATCGATTTCCTGCTTAGTTCAAAAATAACTCTTTAGATTGATACTGTTCCTAAAGAAATCAAATATAAGAGCTAAACAGATCGGTGCACCACAACAAGTTCTGAATCTGCAAATTTCCTGAACAAAACAAGTTGCTTCAAGCCTACAATATGAGATTTACGTGATTAAAACAACAAAAAAAAGAAAGAAAAGAAAAGAACAATAGGGAGATGCTACTATGCAAGCTAATGCTACTATGCCTCCTCCACAAAAGGGAAAAGAACAAAAAAACACCAAGCTGGTTTATTACAGAATCTGAGACTATTTGGCTACTCCGCCGAAGATAGGAAGAAGATGACAAGTGAGGTTAATCTGCTAGAGATTGAACAAAGCTATACTGACGAACAAGATGAAGCCAAGCTCTGTCGGCACGATTTCAAATGGGTCGAAAGGTGGAGATGATCGAACAGAAGGGTCGTCAGATTCCGGTTTGCAGCCACCAGCTGGAGATAATCGAACAGGTGAGAATGTATCACAAAGATTCTGGTTTGCAGCCGGACATAGAGAGTTTCGGACAGGGAGAAGCAACCAGAGATAGAGACGGAGAGAGACGGCAAGAAAGAGAGGGTTTCAAACGGAGATAGTGGGTTTAGACTGGACAAAGACAGTCGTAGAAGAAGACAATGGACAAAGAACTAGTTAGGGCATCACAAAGAGGATGAAGAAGATGGTGGAGGGGTTGGTATTTATAGAATGCTGCCTTTTGAAAAGGTGGCATGGTCAAACTTGACACCCCTTGAATGGGCGGCAAGGTTGAAAATAAATTTTTCCACAATGCCACCCTTTCAAAGGGCGACATTAAGAAAATTTAAATTTCCCATGCCGCGCTTTCTATGGGCAGCAATATCAAAAATTCAATTTTTGGGTGCCGCCCATTCAATGGGCGACACCATTGTAACTAGGCACATTGCGCCAGATAGGCGATGACATGGCGCCCAGCTTGCACAAACGTACCTAAAAGGGGATATAAAACTTAAAACATACTAAAATGGTGTATAATATATTTATCAGGCCTAAATTGATTTTTTTTTTCGAGGTTGGCTGGCATCCGGTCTAGCTTACTTCCACTTGACCTAGTTGGGTCAAGTGGTTCTATGAGGCAAAACCCAACCGGACATGACCCAACCCAATCTGGAACATGATCGAGTGTTATGGTGACTATGGTCATGCGGCTAGCAAAACCATGTTGCACATGGTTTTTTGCATGGCATGGCAATGTGGAGAGGAAAGAAGACATATAGAAACTTTTTCATTAACACTTGTCCATCAATTAGAGGTCAATACATCTACAGATAACCTCTTGCACACCCCATTCTCACACACCACCATGATCTTCTCCTTCTCCACTCTCTCTCACTACAAACCCCTTTCATTTCTACATTCTCTTTCTTTTTCTTTCTTCTTCAATAAAGGAGGACAACCGTTGAAGTTGGAGCTTGAAAGAGGAAGAGTTCGAGCATTGAATTCGAGAAGTTATACAAGTGGGTACTTGAGGTATCAAATTCTAAACCCAAAACTATCTAAACTTAGTTTGAATATGCTGAAAGTTACTAGATTCATTGCATAATTAAGTAGAAGACCAAAATGAAAGGTTTGGTTGAGCTATGACCATGCAAAGATTAATGGTTCTGAAACAAGACTTTGGCATTGCTAGAATTTCCTTAAAGAAGACAAATCTAATGATAAAAGACTAAGTTGAAGATCAAAATGAATCTTTACATTTATAAGTGATTGAATAAACTATTTAGCCTCTATTTGGAAATGATTCAAATGCTTTTAAAAGTGAATTAGATGTTTTTTAGAGGTACTTGAGTAACCCAATTATTGTGATCTTTGAAATCTTTATAAGTTTGAGAATTCTTACAATTATGATATGTTTGAAACCTCAAATTGATTAAATAAGTTGAATGGGTTAAAAACATCAATTAATTACACAACTTGGTGTTTGGTGGGATGGTTCTTGTACTATCTGATGGTGTACTAACCAAAAATCAACCTAATTAGAGCTAAGAAATAAGGCCAAATAACTTAGAGAATAAGGTGTTGTCACTATGACTATCGCCCATAACGGCCAGCTGAAAATCACCTTGGAAAGCCCACTAGAAAGCCCCAAAAAAATGTGAACTAAAATTTTGGGTTAGTTTAATGAGTCTTGAATGATCTGATAAACTTTTGTTACAAAAAGACAAACAGTTTGATTGTAGAAAATTTTGGAAAGTCATTGCACAGATAAGTGAATAATGAGGAAATGACTAGGTGTGGTGAAAATGAGCTTTTTGACTTGAATTAGGTTTGGTTGACTATAATACCTCATAGTTTAGAAAACATCCTTCAAAGAAAAAAAAAGTAACCACACGACTACCACAGTACCTAAAACCAGTACCACCGTAGTGTGTTGCAAATTCGTAAAAATGGACTTTCACATGGAGACTGTAGTGCTGGGTCAGGGTACCATGCTACTATGATCGAATTTCAAATTTTGGGACTCTGACGTGGTACGAGAACAAGATACAGCTATATTGCAATTAGAAATAGTCCCAACATCGCGGTACTAGGATGCAATATTGTTGTACTGTGATTGAAAACCAAAAATGGAAGGTTGGAGCGCTACGATGGCCTTGTATATGTATATATATACTACTGTACTGTGATTGAAAACCAAAAATGGAATGTTGGAGTGCTACGATGGCCTTGCATATGTATATATATATATATATATATACATATGTGCATAGAAGAAAAAAAATAATCCTAATCGCATTCTTGCATTTTGTAGCCCCGCATGCACTTCCATAGACCAATATCGACCACCTTTAAACAATGTTTCCCTCCTCTTAGACGCATCCTAAGTCAGGTCTACACCTCTCCCTTCTCTCTTAACTGTCAAACAAGCTTGAATAGAGGAGAAACTATGTTGTTTGGGAAGTAGGTGAACTTGGGCATCATTCCAGATGACCATAAGAAGGTAAGATTCTTATTTACACGAGACCTATGTGGTTTAGCACTGTTTCGGTGCTACTCTAATTTTAAGAATGTTCTTTCACTATAGCAGAGCATTAGACACATTTGATGGCATTCTGGTGAGGCTAACTCGAGGGACAATGAAAGGGAATATGATGTAGCATTTCTACTCCCTATGATGTGTGTTTTTAAGTTTAAAATCTAATGTGATGAGGTCCCATACACCAAAGAAAGCCACAAACTGAAGAACATGCACGAATGTGTTGTTTCTTGAGAAGTTACATGGTTACCACAATAGCCTACCACAGTAACACGAAGAGAATTTGCTTGGATTTGTGTACATGTATGATGGATTACCATGACACTTCTTTTCTTCTAAGCATGGTCGTTACAGGTTGAAACACATGATAATTACCCATTAGAACCATTACGCACACCACAGACCTTGACTATTAATATTGAGTTTTAACTTTGAAAGTGATACAACTACTGAATTTATGAATGTTAAAGTTGAGATCTCGAGGAATCAGAGGTAACGAAGTAGGAATTACAAGGAATTAGATGAAGAAAATAGGTGGAGATGATTATACTCTCTTTCTGATATTATCTTAGTCTCAAATGTAATACATGAATGATTGGTTACCGTCTTTATATTGTTTAGAAGCATGCTAGAATGTGATAATGCTTACTTGTTTGATTGATGGTTGTTATACATTTATAGCATGACATGTAACTTACGTGTTTTCAATAATTATTCCAGAGCGTGCCATCTGTGTTATTTAATGAATAGCATGATTGATGTGACGTGATGCATGATAATTTAACAAAATGTTTAGTGTGTATGTATTGTAATATTGAGATAACTTGTGCATGCTAGTGGTCACTAAATAAAGACAATTAAGAGTCTAACCACGTACCAGGGTGGTGGTACAAATACTATAGTAGTAGTTTGATATCACTGTGGGTATTTTCCCACCCTAGGCGGGTGTCTATGCTACTATGGCAGTAGTTGAGTTGTGGCTAAGTATCAAGTGAGACCTCATTCATAAGGTGGTGTCACGATGAGAATTGGCTTGTGGGGCGCTACTTCCAAGAGTTTGGACACTAGGGAGTACTGATGAGATTGATGAGATTCCTTTCAGTCTTAACGTCAACTTAAATAATTAAAGTATCTAAAATGCCTAATAATTTATAAGTATTTACATGTATTATGTTGTTTACTTTGATAATGTTTGAAATGTATTATATATGATCCATTAGACTCTTGAGCTGACCCACTAATCTATTTTTCAGGTAATCACTAAAGAGATGCAACACCCCACCTCCCATACCCGAGCCCACTTCATCTGATTATATTTTTTCCTCAATATTTTTTGAGCACCTAGGAGGTAGGCTCGTGCTACGTTAACCTTTTTCCTTTCTAAGTCTCAAATCCAAGAGACTACCTTATACATTAGTCTATGTACAATATAATTCATTAAAGTTAATAACACCATACCATAAAATAAATCCTTTGTCATTTATTTATTCAAAAATTCAAAGGTAATAATTCAACCTTTATTATAATGAAATTAAATGATTTGTGCCACCATGCCCCACAATTAAATAAAATTTCTAAGAAAATGACTTAAACAACTATCAAACAGCCGTGACATTTAATTTTCTAAAATGTTAAAAAAAAGGGCGAGTTAAAAAGCTCAGTGGATCATCTCAAATATTTTAATTATTATTTTAATAAAATAAAACATGCATAGCAACCCTTTTTCAAAAATTAAATGATTCAAGCAGTAAATTATTTTGAATGTCATTAAAGACAAAAATTATACCCCCAACATTCTAATCCCTGGGGAAAGAGCTACTATACTAAACTCAAACCCACAAAATTGAGGTAGGATCAACTTCAAATCTTGTATTACCTCACAACCCCTAATTGGAATGCTCACGAGGAACATCCGCCCCCATGCCAATACATGGTTAAGATATTTATTTAATCTTATATTAAATGTAAGAACATGACATTTAAATAATTCATCAGAATTTAAACATACAAGCACGGTAACATTACATCATAGATCATGCATCATTATAAACCTAAGCATGCATATTCTATATGACATGTATATAAGATCAAAATGAAACACCAAAGTAAGCTTTATTTGAATCAAAATAATAAAATAAAAAGTGAGAATCATTTCGCCTCGAGATCGCTTCCTTCTAAACCTTCTTCAGATCTTTTTCCCTTGCTTGCACTAGACTTGTGCAGCACTCTGTTACTACTACTCTGCTTGTTCATTAGAACAACTCAAAAAAGAAAAAAAAATACTAGGTGCCAAGAAGGGGACAAAGAAAGAGCAAGAGGGGTCTTATAAGCTCTTGCTCTAAGATGAATGGAATGAATGGAGGAAAAGGGTTTATATAGAGTCCCTAAGGTAGATTCATAATTTTTTGGACATTTTTGGATAGGAAACTTTTTTTTTCTCAATATTTGTGCCTCTACACTTAGGGTTTGAGAAATAGGGATTTTAGGGTTTTGTAGATTTTTTGTAATTTTTTTTGTCTTTTTTTTTCAATTTTTTTGTCATTTTTTGTTTTTTGTTTTTTGTTTTTGTTTTTTTTTTTTTTTTGTCTTTCGAATTCGCGAAGCGAATTCACTTTTTCTTTTACTTTATATACACACACACACACAATTAAATAATCAAAAAATGTTACAAACATACATACATACAAAAGTATATAAACACACATACTTATATATTCTAAATATGACCATAATTTTGTACTTTAAAGTAAATTGACATATATATTTCCACACATGTGTATATATATTATTTATTTATATATTTACACATTATTAAACACCTATATTTAATATATACACATACTTAAAATATACGAGATTAATTTTATACTTAATAATAAGTTGTCATATATATCCCCTCACATGTATATGTATCTATTTATTTATTTATTTACGCATTATTACACACACACACACACACACACACACACACACATATATATATATATACCACACATATACATATTTCTATTTTCTTTAAAATTTCTCAAACTGAAATATTTTATTTAAATTTTTTTTAATGAAATTCGTACAAAATTCTTAGATATTACAAGATACTTGATTACAGGCAAGTAACTGAAGACTATTGGAATAGCTTGACACAATCCACTATAGGAGTTGTATTGGAGTAGAAGTTAATTATTTGGTTATAGTCATAGGGCATGGTACCGACATTTAATTTGTGTTTGGTTGTTTTATTTATTGACTTCGGCCATGGGGCCAAGTATTGGTTATTAACTCATTTGAACTCAGGCCATGCAGTCAAAGTATTTCATTTCTTTATGAGTTTAATCATATTACTTTTAGTTGACATGTCATCCCAATGTTTAATCATGCATATTATTAATGGTTATGTTTCTGCACTCCGATGTTTTGTTAGATGGTTATGAGAAAAAAAAAAAGAATACAAGTAACATCTCAGTTTTCGAACATTGAAAGTGGGAGCGACCACATGTTTGACTTGATACTGTCTCAACTAAGAGACGAAGACCCTAGTCAGCGGCGTTTGTGATAGAATTGAGGGGTCAGGGTGTTACAAAGGTGATATCAGAGCTCAACCAATAGCTCGCTAAGAAGAGCTCAGTTAATAGTTCGTTGGGAAAGAATGTTAAACTGACACCCAAGGGTGGCATCAGAGCTCAGTTAGTAGAACTACTGGTTAGAATGTCTAGAGTTAGACAAGATGACTCATGTATGGAGTCAAGAGCTCAGTTAGTAGCTCGATCAATTCATTATTTAGTGGTTCAGTCAGTAGATCATTAAGCTAGAGTCTAAGGTATAGACTATGAACTGAGAGTCCTATGGAGAAGTTGTGTAGTGGAGACATTTTATGCTTAGATGTAGAGAAAGACCTTATGTATAACTAGGGTGTTGTCAAGGTAGCACAATGGATCTTAAATAAAAGCTTTTAGGATATAAGCTAGAGACTGATAACGTGTGAAACAAAAATACTTGATTGGTCAAGATACAAGATCGGGAGGATCTTGTATCCTTGGTTTCTATGTGGTATGAGATGCATAGGAATTCGGAGATGAGGAGGAATCTTAGACTAGGAAATTGACGGACCATGTTTGGTGAGTGATTGGTGGCTTTAGAAAAACTCTTTTCTCTATGCTTGGCTGGTATGGGACGGTTAAGTGTAGTAGGACTTAGAAAACCTTAGACATTGAGACTTTTGCGAAGTCGTTTGGATGTAGTGAGACCTATAAGTGGAAGTTTATGTTAATAGGCAGTAGTGGTACGAGACACTTAAACTCAGAGACATAGGTGAAAGCTTGAAATCTTGCTATAGTAGCATGTTCTTTCTAATGTATGCCTAGCCTACGTGAAAAAATTCAATGTATATGTCATGAATGTTTTATTTTTTTTTTTATTTTTTTATTTTGAGATCAAATCTTGTACCTAAACATGAATAATTTATTGTAGACTTAGAAGCATAAACTTACGTATATGGTTGATGCATGACATACTACTCATTGAATCCACTATGTATTTAGGGTTCACCACTCTATAGTAGTTGTTTTATCGTCTAATAGGTCAGTTATCACGTGAGTTGGAGTATTTTAGTATTTGAAAGACTCCGTGTAGTAAACTTCTACAATAAACTAAACAAGTGTTCTACTTTGTGTTCTACAACGCGTGTTTATTAACTCTATACTTAGCCATTGGAGGAGCAAGCCCTAACAATATTAGGCTATTGTTCCAATTGGGGCCTATCCTCATGGAAAAATTTATGAGCATTGGAATGGAAAAGGGGTCTCGCGAACTAAAAAAAATTAGTTTATGAACAAAATTTACCCCATGACACAATAATCTGGGTAAGTACTCAAAGAATACTGAGAGAACCATGAATTAAAATAAAAATGTATCTAAAAATTTGTCAAGGAATACACATGGATTTACCCTGGGAATCGTCCAAGGATAGGCGTGCATTGGGCGAAATAAGGCAGAAGCTTGTGACCAATAATTAATTTGCCCACAGATTACCATGAATATAAGTCATGGTAAATCATTCTTATAGGTAACATATGGGTTTTGTTTTTTTATATATATTTTTTTTCATCCAAAGTATCCTTTGATTATGATGGGAGCTACTTCCAATGTATTGTATCCGTAGGTAAATGAGGTAAAAATATTGTCATCCATTTTACACATAGATTAACCCAAAATGAATGTCCTTTATAGTTTTTTGTCGGTAATCCATGAATTAATAAAATAAAAATTTTGTCTAATTAATGACCTAAATAAAATATTTCATAGGTAATCCACCGGTAATATACAAATTACAAATGGTGTTTGCTGGTAAACACCTTTGTTACTAAGATTTTGAAATTTTTTAAATAAAAATATAATTGACCCCAAAAAAATAATTTTATTATTGATCAAAGTAAGGAAGAAAGTAGTTTTACAGTTTTAAGAAAATAATTTGCTATTTTTATAAAAATTAATTTATTGTTTATATTTAACCTTTTTACTCATTAAAAAATAAATTAATTACATAATATAATATTTTTATTCAAAATAATGTTTTATTTAAAAAATTAATCAATGAGGTCAAATCTAGTTTAAAAAATCATTTGTCGGTCATTTTCGTTCAGTTTGACCTCAACACACGCAAACACCTGCTTCATTCACATTCGGTCCAATCCTAAAAGGTTATGGGTTGGTGCAGCTATCCTTGACACCCTCCTGCCTGGCTTAAAAAATTAAACATTAATTAATCTTTTATTTATCAAATTAAAAATAGTTTTTGTTAATTACCAGTTAATTTGTTTTTAGGGTCTGCGTCGCCTAATTGATCTGCAGCCACAATCTTGAAATATTAAAAAGAAAAAAAAAATTATATATATATTACAATATATATTATTTATTTATTGTAAATATTACAGTTACATTTTTTAACTGTTGTCCTAAAAAAAATATATGATATTAATCTTTTCCCTTTTTTTTTCTAAATTTTGACAAGCAAAAATGGTACTTTGTCGTGTCACACAATTTGGAAGTCATCCAACAATACTTAAGTCAAGCTTGTTACTTTCACATGTGATATTTTATTGGCTTCTCATCCCATTAAATGCCTTTTTCCTTTTTTATTTTTCTAATTTGACTTGTGGAAGTCCAGGTGGGTAGATGAAACAACCACATCAAGCAAGCGACACATTTGTCCTTTTTTTTTTTCCTTTTTTTTTTTTAATCTTACTCTTATTTTTTGGTCATAGTAAAACCAAATGCTTTATACGAAGATTCTTCGTTATGATTTTTATGTCCATATACTTCAATAGTGAATATATTAAGAGAGTGACCCGAGATTCTATAATTACTTTGAAATTTGGAGCATTCATAACATAATTATTAAATTATACTAATTAAAAATAACACCTTTGAAGATTATTACTGTTATTTTAAAATATAGTAGTTAAATAATCTAATTTTTCCCCAACTGCTAACATGACTCCTTTATTTTTTTATGAAAATCTTTACATTTTTTTTCTTTCTCTTATATCCCACTTTTATTTTAAAAATTCAATTTCATTCTTCTACGCAAGCTCATTATATTGAATGACGTTATAATATTTGTTATTGAAAAGGTGATAAAGCTTTAAATTATCTTTGTAAATAGTAAAAATAACGTCATTCGTACCTAACTTTAATTACCAGTATCTATATTACGAGTTTGAATAATAGAAAAAAAATTCTCTTTGAAATAAATATTATTATAAGGAAATATTATTAAATAAATTTATTTGTCATGACTTAATGACTATTTCACCTCCTCTCACACGAACTCTCAAAAGATGTATAGGTAGTAGTACGCTCCACCGCTAATAATTCTAGTGATGATTAGCTCTCCATCCATAACATCAGTAAGACTTGATTCCAACCCACGCCAAAATTAGCGTGGGTTGGAGGTTTGGCATGGGTTTGGAGTGCCAATCCACACCAAACTCCTTCCCAAACTAAGTGAGGTACAATAGTGCCCACCATCTCTAGTGGGATACTGTACCTCTGGCTGATTTTGACGGAGGAGGGAGCCCCACGCCTTTCCCCTTTTTTATTTTTTATTTTTATTTTTATTTTTTATTTTGTTTTAAGTTTCTTTAATTTTTGTTATTGAACTTTAAAAAAGGAAACTTTTTTTTTATTTTTATTATATATATATATATATATATATATATATATATTAAGTTAATTAAATAATATAAATTTAACTTTATCATATATTAAAAACTTATATTAATTGATAACTAAATTCATATATTTTAATTATAATTAATGTTTTATAATTTTTGATAATTGGTTGTATATTAATAATTTTTATGTATTAATAATAAATTTATAATGTAAATTTTATTCAATTTAAAATATAAAAATTATTATAATTTATTATTTATTTATTTATTTACTTCCAGATATAACAGAATAATAAAATTTATATGTATACATATTAATTTTAAAGAAAATAATATAAATAAATATAAAATAAGATTAAAAAAGAATATTATTAGAATTTTTTTTAGATGGAGGAATAGTATAAATATAGAGGGATGAGTTGAAAATGAATTAGAGTTTGGAGAAGGGTGGGACCCAATATGAAGGAATGGTCCCTCCATATTTGGAGGGATGGGTTGGAGTTGCGCTAACATCTCCAACTCATAGCTTCATGACTTTCGCATCAAATTAATTGGGTTCCACCTTAATCTAACTTTAAATTAACCTTTTACTCATTTACTCTCTTTCTCATTCTAAAAAAACAATACTTTTGGAGTATTGTAATACCCCAAAATTTTATCATATAATTTAAAACAAATAAAATAAGTCAAATAAATTAATTTCAAGGATTTTAAGAAATTTTGGGTGCAAATTGTGAGTTGGCACATG
>JAJIYU010010569.1:0-15987 GCA_030144865.1 Tinospora cordifolia | reverse complement strand
TAATGGATTAAATAGATGGAATGATTCACTGAGCTGTGTAGCTCACCCCCCTTATTTTTCACAACAGGAAATTGATCAGCCTGTGCGGAGATTGTTCCTTAGAAAGTTTTTATTTAATTTAATGTAGGGCAAATAGGCCCAAGTGAACTCATGTATTTTCAGCTTTTAAATTTATTTTTCGCTATAATGGAATATTGTACTTGGAATTGTTAAATGAACATATGAAGGATCTTCTTTACTATGAAGTTATTTTTGTACATAGACTAATGTACACAGGAACCCTAATGCATTTGGGTCTAAGAAGAAGAAAATGTAGCACGGGCCAGTTTCTCAGGTATCCCAAGATTTTTGATCAAATAGAATTGAACCGTCAGATGACGTGGAAGATGGGACTTGAGAGGCGGGGTGTTACAGTACACGACGTGATTAGATTAGACTCGAGGTCCAAACATCAAGGTTGGGGCATATGATCAATGCGTTTAGCCCCAGGCCCACTCGAGTACGACACTTGAGAGTCGAGCGTCGAGGTTAGGGTATTCGACAAATATGCCTAGCTCATGACCTGCTTGAGTGGCTAGTACGCTTGACTCATGACTCGCTCGAGCGACGACCATAGGGTTGTATTTAAATGATTTATACCCTAGTCCTGATATAGTTATAAGCTACATGTATTTAAATTACTTTTCTTTAATTGTTGTATTATTTATAAATATTTTACTACATGATTTAATATTACGCATTGCTTTGCCATTATTATTTATGCATACATTCTCTGTTTTTGGAATACTAGTAATTGTGACATGCTAGTTTTATTATTCACTGAGCCACATTATATATTAGGCTACAACTCTACTAACATTTCGGGTTCCTCAGCAATTAACAAGGGGAAGGCGTCGTGATAGCCTAGTTTCGTGGGTGATTTTCTATTTCTTTTTGGTCCTATTAGAGGTCGATCACTTTTTGTATGTTAGTAATTCTTTTTGGTTAGATTGTACTTTTGAAATATGATGATATGTATTATTTTGTTTACTTTCATACTTTAATGAATGGATCTTTCAATTACTTTGATGTGTATGGATGTTGAGGATTAAGTAAGGCTTAACGGTGACTAGACGAACTCAACTTGATGACTGAGTTCGTTGAGCTACTGTGCCGGTCAGGTCACCCTTCAACCTAGGAAAGGGGTCCCGACAATTACCCTCAGGATACAACGGTCGTATTTTGTGACAATAAAATTACAAATTGCAAGATCAATAAACTATCATATGTTTTGTAATATTTTTTTTAAAATATACTAATAAGATCATCAATGTAAGTTACAACTCTAAATAATCATTAATGAATAAATAAATTAAATGAATGTTGATAAAAAAATATTTACTGCTGTTGAAAAGGTGTAACATAAAAGATTGTCATTAATTTTCTAAAAATATGTCTCCACATGATAATGAAAACCATTTAAAGAATATATCCATTTAAATCAACTAGTGTATATGTAGGGACACATTTATTTTGTACACCTTTTATATGTTTTTAATTTTTCATTGATCTAAATTGAAGATTTAATGCCTTATTTTTCCAACATTGCAATACATTTATTTTGTACACCTTTTATATGTTTTTAATTTTTCATTGATCTAAATTGAAGATTTAATGCCTTATTTTTCCAACATTGCAATAGGAGATATAAGGAGAATTGAGAAACTAGATAAGAGGAGGATTGAAGTGAAGAACTAAGAGCATCTCTATACCATCATGGATTCAGAAAAAAAAAAAAAAAAAAAAAAAAAAAAAAAAAAAAAAAGAGTATCACATAGGAAACTATTTATTTTCAAAGTGGAGATCATGTAGCGAAGAAAAAGGAGAGACCATGCCACATAAAAGTTTTTTTTAACTTTAAAAATAAAAGAAAATAGACATAAAACCTAATATCAATTAAATTAAGAGCAATTAATGATTGTATTGAAAACAATTTTTTAAGTTCTATTAATATCAAGTGTCAAATAGGATGGACATTCTCTTTATATTAATAGTGTAGCACTTTTTTCATTACAATTTATTTTTTGCATTGAAGATGCTCTAAATTAATATGCAGGTGAATCCAATTTGTACTATGAAGGACATAATGTAATACTCTGAAATTTTATTTGGTGACTAGATCAAATAAAAATAAAATAAAATAATTAATTTAAATAAAATAAATTTTGAGAAAGTTATTGAAATAACATTGTAAAATATGTATGATTAAATGTTGGAACAAGTAAACTCAAAGTGAGACACATAAATTTGCATTGAGCAATGTTTCGGTTATCGGGGTAATGAAATTCGCTACCGCGGAAACGCATGAATTTCCTAGAAGAACCAGTAAATACACTGTATTTTGGGTTATTGCGGTAATAAATTTCATTACCATGATAATGCGCAAAACCTGCATAAAAATGATTATGTAAAGTTTTGAACGCGGGAGCTTATTCTAAAGCCATCACATACTAAACGTTGTGCCCAAGAAACAAGCAAAATAGAAAGAAGTAGGTTTAGGAAACAATTCTACCAAGGAAACAACATAAAGTTTCCTAAACCTATCTAAACTATGCTCTATAAAAACCTAGCATGAGCACCACTATTCTCACCTCTCATGCAAGCATGATATCCTTTCTCTTCTTTCTCTCCTAGCCGTCCTCAAGACATTCTTTCATTTCCAAACTACCCCATACAACGACCATAGTAGTGAAAAAATAAAAATAAAAACCTAGAAAACTACTTCATAATTGGAGTTCAAGCTATAATATCATCTTCTAGACGTTCCACAAGGTAAAACCAATCCTTGGTTGTTTGATCAAGTTCTCCTCATAATATTTTGAGATTTTTTTTTTGAAGAAACACTTGCCATTGATATTAAAAAGAGAGCAAAAATGATTACAAACGGGTGATGACACCCGACAACCACAGACACTCACCTCCCCTCACTTACAAAACATTACCTCACCCTTTTAGCCAATCTGATATGGAATATCCCATTGATAATGGACAATTACTAAGATAAAAGGAGGCTAAAGACTGAGATTCTTCTCGTGCTTGAGGGCAGAGCTTTATCTTCAAAAATTCTAGCATTCCGCTACTTCCATAAGCACCAAACCACCACTAGGCTAGCCACTACCCAATGGGCCCTCTACTTCAACTCTGTTATCTCCCAAAATGGGCATGCGCAAGACCAAGGTTCTTGATCAACAATCTCTAGAAATATGGGAAAATGCCTTCTCCACTGATCCCACACTTAAATGAAAAGGGATACCCTAGGAACAAGTGGTCCACGGATTCCTCCTCTTGTTTGCATAAAAAACAACAGTAGGGGGAAAAGCAATGTGAAGGGAACCTTTTCTAAATCATATCTCCCATGTTCACTTTTCGGCTAACCACCACCCATGTGAGAAATTTCAGTTTAGACAGAACCGGAGCCTTCCAAATCTCCTTCAAAATCAAAGAGGAAGAAAATGCTGGATCACCCAACAAATGAGCTAGAAAAGATTTTGAGGAGAATTTACTTGAGCTCTCTTTGATCCACACAATTTGTCCATCTGATCTGAAATGACACACTTCCTAAGTAATGTTCTAAATCATTCTCTTCCTCCACTCAACTTGGCCCTCCACCAAAACAGAGATAGAGTTCCCACTAATTATGCATTGAATCTGCTCTCTACTCAACAAAGAAAGAAACAGACTGATTATGACCTATCAATAGCCTATACAATCTAGGAAACAAAGTAAAGAATGCCTCATTACCCCACCACACATCCTCCCATAATCGAATTGAATCAAGTCTCCCCTTCCAAGCTTCAATCTAATCAGAGAATCATAACAAAGATGAATAAAGTGGTTAAACTTCTGTGGACTTTTGTGAGTTAGAATCCCTATAATAGCTTCTAAAGTATTAGGTTACTTCCATCATAAAAAATAGAACCCTAAGAGGAGTCAAGAAGTTCTTTTAGAGCGACTGGAGGATTCAACTGATCAAGGAAAGGTATAGGGATTCTATCTAGTCTCAATGCATGATTCATGGTCTATAGTTCAAGTTATTAGGATAGCATGGACATAGAAAAACAAGGGAAGGGAAAAACATGCGCAAAAGTATATTTTTCGTGTTGATTATTGCAATATTGATCACTGTTACCATTGTATTGCACTCTTTCCTCCACTGTTTTTTGGACCTTCACTCTGGTTATTGCGGTAATGTGACTATTCTTCTGTAATCCTCTATGATCACCACAGTAATGCTTTTATCTTCTGCAATACAGTCTGGTTACTGTGGTACTCTACCACGGTAGTGTAACAGACCTTCATTAATTTTTTTTTGTTACCTTGATAGCTTATCGTGGTAGTGCATCTATATTTCTTGTTTCTCACTCATGCACTCTGGTTACTATGGTACTTCTTTTTTTACTACAATACATAAAAGTAAGACTACGCTTAGGTTCATCTAGGATGATATCCTTGCACAATTAAATGCCATATTAGATACGAAATCATTAGAATATGGTTTAAAAGCATTTGAAACACATCAATCACTTAGAATAATGAACTAATTCTTACTCTTTAAGGTTGAAGATTCAAGGAAGCTCAGAATAATAACACAAGGACTAAGAAGAACTGAAAATAGGGTAGAAGTGATTTTTGAGTTTTGAATTATTATCTTGACTTAAATAAAGTGCGCATGTAGCTTGTTTAGTCTAGGAATATGCTTTGAATATACATGTTATGCTTGAATAGAACATGCTTGCTTAGAGTTATATGATTAATGAATGATGATAATGTTTTCGATGATATGTGTGATATCATGACCTATGCTATACGAATGATCAAATAACATGCCTACGATAGAGAAGGAATAATGTCACCATGCTTTCATATAGCTTTCTTGAATTACATTTCTAATTTAACATGTTAATGTTTGATTTACTATTACAGAAAGATTAATAAAGATCATAACCACATACTGGCATGGTGATGGATATCATCGTAAGTTTCCCAACTCGGACCTTGTTTTCTAGTTGTTTGATTTTTTTTATTTGAAACTTGGAGTTTGGATTGACCCTACTTCACGGATGTAAAGAATTTGAGCGTTTGGATTGACCTCACTCCCCAGATTTGGAACACTGAGGTAGATTCCTTTTGATCTTAACGTCAGCTGATAGACAACTAACTATTTGAATCCCCTAATCTATGAAAGTGTTTAACAAATTTGTTTTATTTGATTGAAATAATGATTTAAATATTTGGAATGATCCACTAGGCTCTTTGACCTCACTTCTTCTTTTCTAACATTTCAAGAAACCAGTGATCATAGGTTGCGTGGCTAGTGGGACCCCTTAGTTATTTATTTCAAAATTTATTTTTTTTGGTTTCATAGTTTTATTTTAGTTGGACATGTTGACTATAATTTTCCTTTGTCAGTTTTAAGGATATTTTATTAATTTGATTTAAAGTTCATTGAATACCTTGAATTTGAATATTAAAAAGTTTATTTGGTTTATTTCATTAGAAAGATTTCAAAATGTTTTATCAGTATTCATATGAGTTATTGTGACCAAGAAGTCTCATAAAGTTGGGACAGATAAAGAAAAAGAAAGAAAGAAAAAGTAACATCTCATCTCTCGTATGGCCTCGATGTTATGATTATGATTCGCAAATGACAATAACATGCCTAATTATTGTTGTTATTGACTCGAGGACATTATAGTAATTATGTCCTCTAGAACTAGACCAGGGCCATAGAGAGAGGCAGGGTCTTACATGTAAATAAATAGGACAAAGAAAAAAAAAAGTTGCTAGTTTTTTTAATGGAAAATATGGTTGGTTTAGTTGAAAACAAGACTAAATCATAAATGAGTTGTCTAAGGTTGTCGGTACAAATAATGCAGACTAATATTAAATTAAAGACCATCTGAGTACACCAAAGACAATGTTTGCAATGCCCACATTTTCCGCCTAGCAGGAAATCAACAAGTACAACATGAATTTTGCATGTAAAGAGTATTACGAAATGAAATGAAAGAAATCTTAAAAAGATGGGTGGAAAATTTTTGTCTTTTAATTTGTTCTTTGTTATAATAACAATACTCAACCTAATTATGGTAATTGTATTTTATTTTGTGTTATAACAATATATGTAAGAGTCTATTGGAGAGGTACTTAATCTAACAATTCTAATTAAAAGGTTTGCTACATATATATCAATCAATGGTTGAGATTCATTCTATATGTAGTACATGAACCGCACCTCAAAGAACTTCTATATATTTGATCTCCTCCTACCAAATACAAACTTTTATTTATCTATTTTTGTTTTAACCTTTTGGCTATGATGATTCAAAAAACACTGAGGTAGATTCACGAATGTAAACTTCACGGATGTGAAGAGTTTGAGCGTTTGGATTGACCTCACTCCCCAGATTTGGAACACTGAGGTAGATTCCTTTTGATCTTAACGTCAGCTGATAAACAACTAACTATTTGAATCCCCTAATCTATGAAAGTGTTTAACAAATTTGTTTTATTTGATTGAAATAATGATTTAAATATTTAGAATGATCCACTAGGCTCTTTGACCTCACTTCTTCTTTTCTAACATTTCAAGAAACCAGTGTTCATAGGTTGCGTGGCTAGTGGGACCCCTTAGTTATTTATTTCAAAATTTATTTTTTTTGGTTTCATAGTTTTATTTTAGTTGGACATGTTGACTATAATTTTCCTTTGTCAGTTTTAAGGATATTTTATTAATTTGATTTAAAGTTCATTGAATACCTTGAATTTGAATATTAAAAAGTTTATTTGGTTTATTTCATTAGAAAGATTTCAAAATGTTTTATCAGTAGTTATATGAGTTATTGTGACCAAGAAGTCTCATAAAGTTGGGACAAATAAAGAAAAAGAAAGAAAGAAAAAGTAACATCTCATCTCTCGTATGGCCTCGATGCTATGATTATGATTCGCAAATGACAATAACATGCCTAATTATTGTTGTTATTGACTCGAGGACATTATAGTAATTATGTCCTCCAGAACTAGACCAGGGCCATAGAGAGAGGCAGGGTCTTACATGTAAATAAATAGGAGAAAGAAAAAAAAAGTTGCTAGTTTTTTTAATGGAAAATATGGTTGGTTTAGTTGAAAACAAGACTAAATCATAAATGGGTTGTCTAAGGTTGTCGGTACAAATAACGCAGACTAATATTAAATTAAAGACCATCTGAGTACACCAAAGACAATGTTTGCAATGCCCACATTTTCCGCCTAGCAGGAAATCAACAAGTACAACATGAATTTTGCATGTAAAGAGTATTACGAAATGAAATGAAAGAAATCTTAAAAAGATGGGTGGAAAATTTTTGTCTTTTAATTTGTTCTTTGTTATAATAACAATACTCAACCTAATTATGGTAATTGTATTTTATTTTGTGTTATAACAATATATGTAAGAGTCTATTGGAGAGGTACTTAATCTAACAATTCTAATTAAAAGGTTTGCTACATATATATCAATCAATGGTTGAGATTCATTCTATATGAAGTACATGAACCGTACCTCAAAGAACTTCTATATATTTGATCTCCTCCTACCAAATACAAACTTTTATTTATCTATTTTTGTTTTAACCTTTTGGCTATGATGATTCAAAAAACAACTTTTATTTGTTTTATTAAAAAAAATCTTAGCTAGGGCTCTAATTCTAAGAATTAAATATTACTTATTATTAAAGCCAATTTGGACTCAGCCCACGTTGTTAGGTGTTCTCTCATATAATTTTCTAAGTGTGGCCAACTTTAACTTAGGTTATTAGACTTATAAGTGCTCACTTGTCACAAAGACAAGTTCTTAAGAATTTTGTTTTACTCCTAAAGAAAAGGCCTCTTATTAGTACGAGAGAATGAAACTTCTCATGTATTTTAACTTAGAAAACATACATAGTCAATGTGAAATATTTTTGAATTTAAACCTACAAACAATAAGTCCCTAATCTCAGCACCTCAGACGTGCAAATGTTTTGTTCCTCTTATGCAACGCCAACTATGAAAGCCATTTTTGGCACATTCCACATCACAAGATATTATGTCTTATATTGACAGCCCTCCAGTCAACACCAACTCTGACATCCTCTGTATGTACCCCATGTAAAGTATGTCATAAAGACATTTTTTATTTGGAAAAAAGGCCTATTAATTACTAGTGTGAGGGATAAAACTTCTTATATGTCTTAGTTAATTTGGAAGAACAAATAGTCGATTTGAAACTAGTAAGTGGAGTTGAACCCATCAACAATCATAGTGAACTAATATGTTGATAAACTAATTGTAACAAAGATAAAAATTATAAAATTATTGTTTTGTCAATTAATACAAACCATAGTAACTCTATATTAATGACGGCGAATAAAAATGAGAAAATTTTAAAGTAAAGTAGGTTAGGTGCCACACATTACCATCAATGAGTGTAGTAACATCGGCTTAGTGATAAAGCGTGGGACTAAATTGAGCAAAGAGATCATACAATGCAAGCAACATTACTAGTATTTTTTTTTTTTGAAAAAAGTTATATTTATTACAACAAGTTTTGTATTACATGAGAAAGAGATAATTGAGCGCACAATTGTACACAAGTGGACATGTTATATAGTAGACATATTGTAATAAAAGGGTTTGAACCACTACAAAATTTTAGAAGTAACAAAAAAATTTTTGATTAAGCCTTATGTCATTGCCCACCACTTGTAGGAACCTAGATTGTTACAATAAAGAAGTCCTTCGAGTTTTGATGTGAAAACTAATTTATCTCATCTGTGTACTTGAAAAGTAACAATGGATGTAAGCTTCATGCCCCATAACATCAAGTAGTTGTTAACATATTTAAAATGTCAATTGTCATACACATTGCAACAAGTACCATGCACGTATCATACAATTAAACAAACAAACACAAAGAGTGACACTTAACCTCCCCAAGTCAAGCACAGTTAAGTGGTAGACTAATTAGTTAGAAATGTAGCATAACAACCACAGTAACAAAGATAAAAATTATAAGATGATTGTTTAGTCAATTAATAAAAATCATAGTAACTCTCTATTAACGAAGGCGGATAAAAATGAGAAAATTTAAAAGTAAAGTAGCTTAGGTGCAATACATTAACATCCATGAGGGTAGTCATATTGGCACAATTGATAAAGCGTGGGACTAGATTGTGCAACGAGATCATACAATGCAAGCAACACTACTAGTTTTTTTTTTTTTTGAAAAAAGTTACATTTATCATAGCTAATTTTGTATTACATGAGAGAGAGAGAGAGTTGAGCACACAACTCTACACAAGTGAACATGTCATATAGTGGACATGTTGTAATAAAAAGGTTTGAACTACTACAAAATTTCAAAAGTAAATCTTGATTAAGCCTTATGTCATTGCCCACCAATTGTAGGAACCTAGATTGTTACAATAGAGAAGTCCCTCAAGTTTTAAGGTGAAAATTGATTTATCTCATCTATGTACTTGAAAAGTAACAATGGATATGAGTTTCATGGCCCATAACATCAAGTAGTTGTTAACATATTTAAAATGTCAATTGTTGTACACATTGCAATAAATACCATGCATATATCATACAATTAAACAAATAAACACAAAGAATGACACTTAACCTCTCAAGCACACGTAACTAGTAGACTAATGAGTTAGAAATGTAGCACATCAACCTCATGAATCTATGTGGAGCTTCAATGACAATGAGAATGGTAGTTCATTCATCAAACTGACCAAATATTGGTCATTGTAAGATCTCACGTAAATAGTGTCATGTAGTGTTCTCACATAAATAGTGTCATGTAGTGATGACCAAATATGGTCATCACTGAAATATTAAATACACGTGTACATACGTGCCATTTCCCACATGTACATGTGCTTTTCACATAATCATCAAAGTGCTAAAAACTTTTAAACAAAATGTTACAACTAGCACTCCTGAGAAAAAATCTGTCCTTGAATATTTTTTAGGCATAGGCTGGCTAGTGAGAGGGAAATGGGTGATATACTAAGTATCATCAGAGCAAGGGAGAAAGAGGTTGGTTTATATCCACTAGTCTATTAAGGTTATGTTTGCACAAATGTTTGGTTTAAGGGATTGAGATCTTATTGACTTCTACTCTAAACTAACATTGTTTGTAGCTTGAACTAAATTAGAAATGTAAAGTTAGTATCCCAATGTGATGCATGCTCGATTGAGGGGTTCATTAGTTCACTATAGGTCTAACCACTTAGTGTTCTAATTGTTTTGTATTGTGTGAGGAACCCATATAAGTAGGTTGCATTGTACCTTAGGCAAATTTTAAAATAAAAACAAAAGGGTTTAGAGTTTTTTTTTATTTGAGACAAATTTGGTGCTAACTTTTTGGAATACTTTTAAATCGCACCTTCCTTTTGAAAATAGGAGCAAGCTTTGGCTTGGTTAAGGTCTTTTCCTTAGTTGTCCTCCTAGATCTATATTTGGCAACTCGCTAACACAACGCACTTCTATTATGGGATCTTTGTCTTCTTAATGTTTCCCTAGTTCACAAGCTTCATATCAAGTCTTCCTGGCACTATCACATTTGCCCCAATCCAAAGATGTTTATGCAATCCTTTAGCAAATTCCTATGAAAGATGAGCTTACAATTGTTATTCTTCAAGTCTTAAGTTCCATACCAAGAAGGCTTGGCTATACTAGTTGTAAGACGGGTTTTCATAGTGAAATGCTCCACAACAAGTTTATAGGCTACCTTCTTCTCACCTTTTCACTAGTATTTGTGCAAGTTTGATGAATTTCATACAAATCAAATCATATGAGGGGGCATCCCATCTTGCATGGGACATCCCCTTATGCAAAAGGGGAGTTTTTTTTCTTTTCTCTTGTGCAAAAAAAAAAAAAAAAAAAAAAAAATCCTACATAAGCATAAAAATGATCATAATATTAACAAATGGGCATATGTATGTGTTATGTGCTTCCACACCTTGCAGTGCTTACCATATCCAAAAGGGCCATATAACTAGTTATGCAAACTCTTTCTCATCTTACAATACTACATTTTTACATGCAATGTTAACAATTTTTGTTGCGTAGGTGAGATCAACATAAGTACTAGAAGATGGTGCATTGGTGACCTACACTTGGTGATGAAAGCTAATGTACCATGGCTTAGCCATCTTGGACAAATTTGACCTAGATCGAAGTGAGCAACCTCACCTTCTAAATCAAATGGTGAATGTAAGCCAACTGCTATTCAACTCTTCTCTCTTTTCAAGACATAGGCCAAGTATTCGCACTATGTCATCTCTTATCTTTGAGGGTGTGATATAAATCTCCTAGTGGAATGGTGCTTTGCCCCAACACTTCCAAATACCTTGTGTCGCATTTCCTTGGCTAAGAGCAAATACTTTGACTATGGAATCCCCCATCCCTAAGTATCTTTTAACTCAATCTATTAAGTTGAAAGTTGCTTATTTTAAGAAAAGCTCTTTTAGTAGTTTGAAAAACTTTAACTATAGTGGAATATTTGAGTTTTGAAAATAATAGTTTTCTAGATTATACCCTCGTGAGGTGTCAAACATCTTGAAGGAGAAGATGTCACTTTTGTTTTCATTCGTTCCAAGGCTTTTGTAGCAATATTTTTCAAGTAAATAAACATAACCAAAAATCTATAACATTAAATTAAAATTTTAGGTCTACAAAATGTGTCTCCTTGAGGCCATACTGAGAATGCCCAAATATTAATGTGGGTCCATATTGCATAAATGTTTCGTCCTTACTGTCATAGTGTACACTGATCTCATGCTAAGATAACACGTACAAAAATACAACTGAATCATACGAAAACCACAGAGAAAACAAGTAAATGGTAACAACTTACAACATATGGTCTCCCTACCCAATCAATATACACCTATATTTGAAGAGCAGTAGAAAAAAGAAGAGTTCTATGAGCCTAGTGGCTCATCTAATCAATTCAATAAGTTGTAAGCACGAGCGACTCATCATGATCTCCATAGTCGAAACTCAGTCTCACCTATGTATACGTAAACATTGGGTTTATAATGATCAATAATTCAAGGTAATCATCATTCTTCATTCATGTTTCTTTGAGTCGTTCTAAGTCATTTTGGTCATCTAGAATCCCTCTTCAAGGTCCCCGAACATTGGTTAAAGCACATGCACAATAAAAAATTGAGCTCCAAAAATGTCTTGGATAATTGCAATTGTCTGAACATTGTTGATCTTTAAGCTTCTGATTACCATAGTAGCCTCAAGGCTTACTGTAGTAATCAGTGTCAAGCACAACAAGTTGCCCATTTTTAGGCTTGGGTTCTAGAAACTTTTTGTGTTAATTTTAAGCATCTCAAGCTTATTTTGTTAATCTCCCATTGATCTATGACATGCTTAATATTAACATAAGCTCATTTTGTTAATCTCTCATTTGGTTACTTAGTCGTGATGGATTTGAGATCAAAAGTTATGTTTTCCCTCATTGGTCATGGTTTGCTAGTAGCAACACATATATTGTAACCTCCTAGATGTGGGTACTTCGCTCTCATGGTGCGGGTCACCATTTTCTATCCTTCATCTAGCATTTTGAAGGTGGCATTGGGTGCATTCCAAAGGTATAGGGCTCATGATCCAATTCATGGATTATTAACACCAAAATTGAAACCAAAGTGGGTCGATCTTTAAGCCCTCTTATACTTGTATCTAGTTGTGTAACCACCAAACTTCGTGAGTTTAGTTTTGGGTCTATAAGTCATGCATTCATGGAATTCTTAAGGCATTGTGATCATCACGAAGGGCACAATCTAACGAGGTTTTGATCTTTATTTTTGTTGGGGTTCATGGCTTTCGTAAAGTGTCCTCCAAAATGATTGTGCATCATTGCTTTTGTTATGGCCATGGTGTTTATCATTTGCTCTACATTAACATATGTGAGACTAAAAGTTAATGGTGTTAGAATATGCTTATAATGGGGTCTTGATTTATTTTTCTCAAGCCCCTCAAGCTACAACCACCCTCTTCCTTATGCTCCCGCTTCTATCTCGACTTTTTCACACTTTAAAGAATGGAATCTTCCATTCTCTTGGCCTCTTTTTAAGAACAAGAGGTAGTAGGTAAGGTCAATGGTATATGACTATATGTTGCAAAAAGAGTTGTCGGATGTTCTATCCAAGGGGAGAATTTCCCTCACTATTGATTGGTTAATGCAAGACTTGGAAAAGAGCTCCCATGCATCCTAAAGTTGAGCATATGCACTTGCACCAAAAGGGAAAGTGTGTAAATGCTCATTTTTCTAACTTCTTTTCTTTCATGAAATGGTGTAATCAATAACTACAAGCAAATGACATTTCAAGAGCTCTTAGATTAGTAGAAATCCAAGTGGTAAGTGCTCCTTGGAACAATTCAAATCTGTGCATTCAAATTTTTTTTGCTTTTTATGCACTGTTACCATGATAATATAATTGACAACTACAGTAGTCAGCGCATTTTTCAGATTGTATTCATTCATTCTGATTATCGCAGTACTCCCAACTATTACCACATTAATCCTTGCTCCCCTCAATGTTTTAAGCATTTTGACCAATTCTTTGACCATGGACAATCTTTATTGACCGAGTTCAATTTTTATTAAAATTTTGATTATTTTAATGCTAAAAGTTTTTGGGTTTTCCATTAACATTAACTCAACTCTTGCTTTTTCTTCTCCATCATTAGTGGTTGTAATGCTTAAGTGTAGCTAGTAGCGTGTGTTTTTGTTTAAGAACCGTTTGTTAGATCTTCTCAATATTCTTTTCAATATTACCCACGTGAGCTATCTTTTGGGCTAAGCCCATCTTAGATGTAGGGTTGTTCCTGCCTAGTAGCATGCTTCAAATGTGATGTATTGTAGTACTTTCCTCAATCATGGCAAAACTAATGTGATGCTTATTGTAGCTTGTCATTTTCTTTCTACAAGTGGTGGTAATTATTACTGCGACATGTGATCTCCATCAGAGAAGACAAAATAATAACCAACTACTTATTAAAAGAGAACTCCAACTAAGACTACAAACTGATCTTGAAGAAAATGGGGAAAAAAAAACAACCAAAACAAGTAAGACAAAGGAGAATGGAGAGAAAGACCTCTTATTGCTATTGCTTGTAAATTAATGAAAAATAATTTCAGATGAGGTCACCCCTTGTCTGGTTGTCCATGGTTCTCGTCCATAATTAGCCAGACACACTTAGCTTCTACTTGCATGCGTACAATGGAGCTCATCCTCTTCCATCTACTATTTTCATAATTACTTATGATAGGCTAGTCTCTTTATTATACTAGAAGTCTAATCTGAAATATTTGGTGTGGGTTTGATCTGCTCTAATCCTTGTTAGTCTCAGAACTGAAGTGAGATTATTCCAATCGGATAGGTCAAAGATTCACCTTGAAAAGGTTTTAAGCAACTTGGACAAGGGTCAAGCTACCGAACTTTTGTATAGTCGGAGCTGACTATCAAATGCTTTGCTTACAGTGTGGTTAAAGTTGAGTAGTCATCATGGCAATATTTTATAAAAAATTGAGTTATTCTAAGCTATGGTCTTTACGAATTTTCAAATAATGTTTGATCTGGTGCCTGCCACATGAGGTCAGTCTAAGTCAAGCTAGACTCTTGCATGAAATATTAAGTATGATTTTATACTATGTAAGAGCATCAGCAATGCTCATACGCCTGGTCTGTACCAAGCGTATAGGCTTGTTGTCACATCATTATAAAAAATAAAAAATAATAAGAAAAAAAAACTAATCTGAGCATTGAGTGCTTGGTCTGCACCGAGCGCTCAACGTCCGGAGCGCTAAGGTGGCACTCCATTAAGTGTCACCTCAGCTGTCTTTTTACAGCGTTGCGGTTGACCTAAGATGTAAATACCTTAACATTGATCTCATGCCTGCCACGTAAGAGTCAAGCTAGAGTCCTATATTAAGTCGGATTATATATTATGTAAAATTTAATGCTTCAATATTAATAACATGACATTTAAAAAAAAAAATAGAATTCATATGTGCATTGCTCTTAACAGCTAAACAAAGGCATTATTTTCATTGAAAAGCAATTGATAAACAAAATACTGAAAGTGGTGCCTGGTACTAGTAGGGTTTCCATTGGACAAAAACCTAGCTTGGGCTTGGGCTAAATCAACAAAGTGCTTGCCATGAATCCTTAGGAGCAGCTTTACAACGACAAAATGATAGAATAGAAGGTTTGGTTTGTTTGTATTTGTTTTACCTTTTTTTTTTTGTGGTAAAATTACATTAGGATTTAAAATTTTTAGAATAGTAGGGAGAATTAATATGGTGAGCAAGTTTAGAACCTCCCACTCTCAAAAGAAATAAAATAGAATAAGGTAATAAAGGCACCTTTTCTTAATTACTAGTAGTGTACATGCACATAATTTTTTTAACTGTTATATTCAAATCTTCTTAAATATAAAACTTTAAGTTTTACAATATTGTTGGTAATTTTGTTGAAAATACCTTATTAAATGAAACTAAAGAAGCAAAATTGACCTATGTTATAGTTAAAGAGGGAAATTTTAGAATATATAATTTTAGACCTTTAAGGTGAATCAGATTGTGAGAGTAATGAGAAGAAGTTAATTATTAGATTCTTACATCTTGGGCATTGCACTAGGGTACGCACATGAATTATATCAATCTTGGTATAACTGATACATGAAACAGTCTTATTTATATAAACACAAATAATATCCTAAGCTACAAACTAGGCAAATAATCCAAACTTTTCATTTGTGTTGGGGATATAGGACACTATTAAATACACTCTGAAAGGATCTGTATACGATAACCAGACCAAGAAGCCCTATATTGAAACGCTGTTAGGGATTCCTCTACCAGTGAGTCCACCAACTTTTGAATTATCAGTAGTGCTT
>JAJIYU010010568.1:0-15981 GCA_030144865.1 Tinospora cordifolia | reverse complement strand
ACAAATTTCTAGAAAGCAGCAGTCCTGTACTCAACTAAAAAATACACCGCAAAACTACAACAATAATAATAATAATAATAATAATAATAATAATAATAATAATAATAATAAAAAAAGCAAAAAAGCCTTCTCCTAGCTATTCAGGAAGATAACTATTCAAATCAAAATTACGACGTTGCCTTCCTAAAAAATAATTTGAGACTATTTCACAAAATTCATTTTGCAAACAGCATCATCACACTAGCCATATGGGACCATTACTTCAATATAGGATGGCCCCTTCGAATAGCAGTATTTGCAACAGATCATTTCAACTGGTGTGTGCAATGCAACATTCCAGCATTGAAAATTGTAATTTATGATGATAAAAATCATAATTTATTTCCAAACTCAATGTATTCTACCAAGAATAAACATCTGAAAGTGATCCCAATTCCCTGAATCTAAAATTAAACGATGCTTTTGTAAGGCCCATCATGTCTAGGGTGGCAACATAGATCACGGCACAATACCACAACTTGACACCAACACAAAGTTAGTGAGTTTAGGTTTACAATTATAATATGGTAACATAAATACAACATAGCATAATTAAATAAGACAACATTAAATTGATTTATTTAACACAATCACATATAGTATTGAAACTTATATTATATATGGACTTTTAAATATTTTATATCATGTGCTAGAACTATAACCTTACAATATTATATTTGGTTTTTTATATAGTCATATAATTATGTTTTTGGATTTTTAATTTATATGTATACAAAATGTGCGTTTGTCTATTTAAGAAACAAGTTTTAAGGGCTAAGGATAGGTTAACCTATTTAACCCATTTACTAAATGTTATTTAAACGGATTGAGTTTGAATTTGCATTTTTAATATGAAAATGCATAACATACCATGTTACTATGCGATAACATGAATTGCCACCTCTAAATTCATGTCACATGTGACCTTATCGCATGTTTTTGGACAGACCACATATCATCATCAACAAAAACTTTGTTTCATATAGCAATCATTCCAAGAAAGGGAACATATCATTCTTTTTCATCTAGAAAGTCTTCACAGCTCTGCTTTCTTCTATGCAAGCACCCATGCTCACAGTTGGCAAACCCACCACCACAAGAAATGCATTGCTCTTCAAAATCAAATATTCAAATTTAAAGAAATCTTACCTACAAAACCACCTAGTAGGCTTCCCAAACTATGAATTCAAATTTTCACATGGGCATCAAATATGCTTGCCAAGGAAATCAAGTTCTCCTAGAGACATTATCACCCATTAGAAACAATGATGTTGGCTCAAAGTCTTGATTTGCATACATATTGTGCTCATTTTGTAGATGATTCTTGAACAGAATAAGATTAAATTTAAAACTCATTTCCCTTCCAATGATCCCTCATCATGGAATTATCTTTTCAGTATATATAAACTATGCGAGACTTACATGAAATGGATAGATTCCTCTCTACCCTTAGCCATGAACCCTTTCAAAATGGTCTGAGAGGTTAAAGGGGGTACACTCAAAAGGCTCATATATATGTAATTTTTCTTTGAAAATCTCATTGACAAGCCTTCTTTTCAGCCATTTCCCTTTTTTAACACCTTCTCGAACGCTCAATTTCCATAAAACATTAAGGTCTTTCGGTGGCTCGTGGCTAAAAAAAAGCTTAATAATTTGGATGAGCTAAAAAGGTGATTTCCATGATATGTTTAGCTCCTACTTCTTGCCCACAATTTCTCCAAGATGATGAATCTATGCTACACTTGTTTTCTCATTGTCAAGTGATACGGTGTATGGCATTTTTGGGTGGCTTATTTGGATGGTGGATCACCTTGAATTACTTCTGTTTAGAAGTGCATGTCCCTCGCCCATTTACAACATTGTAATGGGCAGGTGCTTCATGTTTGGAGAATAGCCTCAGTAGCTACAATCAATTTGGTTGAATAGGATTTGAAGGGTGTCTGTGAGGAGGTCCTTGGGACCTTTTAGGGATTGGGAGGAGAGTACGTGGCTATTTCAAATTTGAGTGGTGTTTTCTATTTCTGATTGGAATAGAAAGTGGATTGTTGTTTCTAGGGGTTCGGTGTGGATTTATAATATGGTTGGGCCACAGTTTTAGTTGTTCCCTTGTTTGTTTGTAGGGTTTTTTATAGGAATCCAAATTAGACAAACATTCAATAAACAACAATAAAGAGCGTAACTAGCCAATTAGAGAGGGCTAAACTCTCTAAAATACAATTCACTAATTAATGGATTGATAATCCTCAACTATCACTCAACATTATTTATACCAATATGATAACTAACCCAAGTATCATTAACTGACCACTTTAATTAGGGCCTACCATTATCGCTCTACTAAGAAAAACTTGTCCTCGAGGTTGAAGGAGCACTTTTTTTTTTTTATATTGAAAATACAATTTTGGGCAAAATAGGCCTATCAACCCCTTCTTGTTTTTTAAAGCACAAGTTAACTAGTTGCATGAAGAAGTGAAGAACACTCCACACTAATAAAGATCTCCACTTCCCACACTACTGTATATCGCCTCACTTCCACAAATATCATCGAGATATGCATGCTCATCACCCTCTATCATTTGTCTTCCATCACTTAATGGTCTGCCTTGGATTGCCAAATAAAGCGAAGTCCAATCACCCAAAATACCAGATCTCCAGCTGTTGCTGATGAGCGATTTGTGCTTCCTTTACAAACATATAAGAGCAACTTCATCTGCATGCCCTTCGTCTAGCACTAGTGTTGATGGAGGTGTTCATGGAACAAAAAAACGTCAGTCTCTATCCTCCTAAAACTGTGGCAATTCTCAACACAGATCTTGCAGTCTGTCTATCTATGTTTGTTTTGATGATATCCACTTTGACGGACCACAGATTTTCATCGCTCTGAACACTCTAATCTGAGAACCACTGACCCTCAAAAGTTGCGCATCTACAACAGTTTTAATCAACTTAACGGTGGTCTCAACGTCCTTGATCTTCACTTAGTCAAACATGTGGTTGTGATCCTTCAAAATGATCTGAATGCAATTGAGCTACTTGATTCTAACTTCATATTTTAATTCCCATTTGAGAACGCCTGAGACAATGAGTACACAGATTGTTGAATTTCTTTCAAGAATTGTTGTACTTTAGCAATGTTTTCAGCCATCATCTTCAGTGTTTGATTCAATTCTGGCAGCAACTACAGCTCCTCAATCTCTTTCATGATGTTCCCCAATTTATCGAGGCGAGCATCCATAGCCAAAGAAGCCATGCAAATCAGAACAGGATCTAATACCAAATTGATAAAAATCCAAATTGAAAAATAAAAATTTTAATAAAACAACAACAAGAGTGTAACTAGCCAATCCGAGAAGTCTACACTCTCCAAAATTCAATTCACTAATTAATGAATTAATAATCTCCAAAAACCAACACTGAACATTATTTACACCAATATTATAACACCTAAGTATTATTAACTAACCACTATAGTTAAGACTTATCAGTTTTCCCTCTTGATGTTTTGTTTTCTAGTTGCTGGAGTATGTCTTATCCTCTGCTCATTTACTCATTTTTGACCTTCAACATAGTCATATTTCCTCTCAAAAAGGAAAAGAAAAAAACAGAAACTTTGTAAATCTCATTTCCTTCAGGAAAAAAAAAAACCAATAGAGTATCCAATCAGGAGATGATAATCAATTTCTGGTCAAACCACAACATATTGCCCATATTATGTTGTCATGTGCAAGGAACGAAAATTCGACTTCGTCCCAAACTTCGACCTTTGAAAATTAGAATTAATTCGAAGAGTTCGAGGAATTCGAAATAATTTTTGTAAAAATTTACCAAGTTAGAAAAATTCAAAAAAATACTATGTAAGTGCTAAAATATGGCCAATTTTTATTAAAAATATCAAAAGCAAACATAATAAATATATTTTACAAATAAAAGTATACATGTAATGGTTTTGAACATGTATTTTAACATTAGCAATGTTTTATGCACATCGCATGTGTTAACTTAAAACTGTTAGAGAAAAGAAAGAAACAAAAAAAAAATTATTGTCAAATCCTAATGGTTTTGCAAACATAAACCTTGGTTTTCCTTTCTCTTTCTTTTCTCAACGTCTTTTCTCTTAGGCTTTTAGCTTATTTTTCTCTTATTACTCTTCTCTCTATCGTCTCTTCTTCCAAGTTATAGTTTGTTTTTCTTTCTCTTTCTGCACCACATAAATTCTTTCATTAAAAATGCTCTTTTTCACGGCTTTTGTACAATCTTTTTCTACAAAAATCTTCAAAACTTCAATTTTAAGTTAACTTTGCTGATTTTTCGAATATTTCGACGAAATTTTGTAATTTTATAATTATAGGCGAACTTTGTTTCGATTGTCCAAATTAACTAATTAATTCGGCTAATTTCAACAAACTTCGACTAATTTTCATACCATGGTCATGTGACACCAATTGGGAGAAGTCAATAACATGACAACATAACATATTAACTTATCAACAAGCTCAAATGATTCCAAATCAATTTAACCACTTCATATTTTCATAATGGTTCATCTCAAAATGCATCTCATGCACAGTCTCCTTATGAATCTCCATATAGTAATTTTCACCTTAACTCTTTTCATTCCATCTGTTGTCCATTAATTGTAAAATACATTTTGAGACCACATCATTCTTTTCTAGATTTGGAATTTTAATGCACCCTCCATCCCTGCCTCAAAAGAAACACCAGTTCACCCTACTTTTGAGTACTTAACCTCATTCAGACATTGAAAACCTAAGAGTTATAGTCATGTAAAAGAAAACTGTGACAATCAAAGAAGAAATCAAGAATTTAAGATCTAAAAGTAAAATGATTACCATGAAGAAGTCATGATCAACTCAACCAAACACAACGCTTTTGTCCCACAGTTTCATTAGGAAACATAAATTGGCTAGAAACATATAAAGGCCACCAGTACAAAACTTAAGAAATGAATAATTATGTCTTCCTCTCAAAACGATAGCCTTATGTCCTTGGCAGTCCTGTTTAAATTTTACAACCAGGGTAATAAATACAATATCTTCAAATTGCATAATGACGGACCAAAGCACCATTTCTTTTTGGCATATTCTAAGATATCTGGATGTGAAAACATTTGCTACCATAGTAAAGAGTTGCTTCGGCACAGCAGCACTCAAATACTTTTCAAAATATTTTCCAAGAAAGGAAGCATATACAGGCATTTGGTGAAGCAATGAGAAAGGTTGGAAAGATAGCCAACTAATTATCACATAAACAATTACAATAGGGCTTTAAAGAAAAAGGGGGGAAAAGAGCTTAGGACCTACAACATCACAAATTAGGTTAAGCAAGCATACTTTTCTTCTCTTTCACTACATTACTTATTCCGGGATTGAGAAATCTAGCATCTTTAATTACACTTCATTAAGCAATAACAAGATTACAAGTTTTCACAAGGTATCTTACAGCCAGAAGCTGCAGAAAGTATTATAGGTGTATTTTAAAATTTTAAAAAAAAAGTATAATCATAACAAAATGTGGAATGCATTGCAATGTAGCTGATTGCTTAGAATAGTTGTTAGAATTGACTGGAAATGAATAGCAGCACGAAACTCCTCGCAGTATTAAATCAGATGCTTAAAGATATGACATGAAAGGAGAGAATTAAAAGGAATCTAAGGGAGAAATTAATTAAAAAATGAGAATTCCATGGATGGACACAGAAAGATAGGGCAAACCCTGCTTTGGCTCATTCATGAATTTGAGGATAAGAGTGAGAGGAAAGAAAAGATTTTCTTTCCAAAAAGAAAGCCATCTTCAAAGAGGAAGCTAACAATAGTGAACCAAATACACACATAATCATTTAAATAAACAATAGCTTGCGGATGGTTAGTCTTCATCTACTGCCTGCCTTAAACTATTATCTTCTGTTAATATCTGTCAAAACTGGAAAAATAAAATAAAATAAAATAAAAAACAAAAACCAAAACCCCCAACTAATGGATCGAAGCTATTGACAAACCCAGGACCTGAGACCAACCTCAACTTTTTCAGAAACAACGGACAACAAAATGAAACATGAATTCAAACACCCCAAATTTACACATTCTTGACGATATTGCAACACATTAAGACGTTAGGCGAACTAATGGTTGTTTTATTCGCCAAGGGATTTCCCTCAGTAAAGATAGACAAGGAAGCGAATGCAACTTCACGAAAATAGAACCACATTGCATATCAAACATTATAACAAGAGCAAAGAACTACCAAAATCTACACAAGCATAACGCGTAGCACAAAATCTACTCCCAAACATCATAATCTTTCACAAATCCAGGCAATTAAGCAAAACTAGAAGTAGAAACCCTTATTTTAAACCGCAAAAAGAATCACCGCATAGAAAGAAAATAAAGAAAAAGAAAAAGAAATGGAGAACCGAACACCACGACACCTCGAAATCTGAAAAACAATTTCAACCAAAGCTCCAAAAATTATTCACACCGACTAACCTTCCTCTTTATTTCGTGCATTGGCGTCTCCGCATTTTCCACATCCGGCTCGAAGGTCTCCGGAACTCTGCCGGGATCCTTCATGATCGCCATCGCGTAGGTGACGACGCACATGGAAACCACAGCAGTGAAAGAGAGCGCGTTCAGCAGCCCCTGCGAAGTCCTTAGACCGAACCAATCATCGATGAACACGAAAACGGTAGCGTAGTACAAGTAGACGATCGTCGCAAGGACGACGATGATGGGGAAGGTGATTGTTCCACTCTGCCTCATCTTGGCCACCTCTGCTGCAAGTAGTTTCTCTGGAAAAGCCTCTGTCACTGTTAGCAGGCAAAGAAGAGGAAGAAGAAGAAGAAGACGACGACAAGGAAGCGGTAGGTGGGTATTACAAAGAAATGCAGGGGCATTTTGGACATTCACTTTTCACGCACTGAAAGTAAGCACGTGACAGATAGGTTGGAGATATCAGAGGTACGCGGTTGTTTGACGACGGTGTTTGGTAAGGCAGGTCGAGTCGATGGCAAAGCGCGCTATTTTGGAACGGGATGGTGCCGTTGTTTCGGTGCATTACGATGTTCCGTGCGGGTGCTTCTTCGTGCAGAAAAAGGTTAGGTGCTTTTTTGTATTTTTATTATTATTTACTAATGACGTACGTCGTACAAATATAATAATTATCACATAATAAAATAAAATTTTAACTTAATTAATAATTTATTAATTTAATTATCTAATTCTAATTCTAATAAAAGTGAAAGTGTTCCTCACCGATGAAACTTAAATTATATATTTTTAAAATTAAAATAATTCAGTTTTCAGAACTGAATATCAGATTAGAAAACTATATGAATGTATATATAAAAAAAATGAAGTTAAATGTTTTAAATTCTTAAATTAACCTCATGCGTCTCACAGTCCTGACCTTATGGGCAGGTGGAGTAACCTTATGGTGGATTAGAAGGGTGGGACAATACCCGGACACCACCATGTTAAAATTAAAAAAAAAAAAAAAAATCTTAAATTACCTTGCTATAATAAAATGTTAAAAAATTTTCAAATAAATAAATAAAAGTTATTATTGAATTCTTTTTTTTTTAAGTGTCTTTAAAGTAAACAAAATTTTCTGTTATATATAATGTAGATATTTGTAACATATATAATACAAATATCTGAATTTCCTTTACAATAATGTCATTTTTTTATTTATAATCAATACTAGTAAAAACCTTAATTTACTTGTATTTTGAAAAACTAAATTTATTATTATTAGGAATGAAATAAGCATTTTTTTAAGGTAAAGATAATACATGAAATAAAGTTACCCATGCCGCCAAACAAAGTTAATAAGAGGATGGCATAGCCTTTTAAGTATTCATTACTTTAAGAGCTTATTGGCAGTTAAGATGTAAGATTTATTCCCATATTTTACTACCAAAAGATATAATAAAATTTTAAGCACGGCCCAGTTTTATGTGCTTATTATAAGATATATTTATCACATAAAATGATGAGATTATTTTATGTTAAGTTACTTTTATTTTTATTATTATTTTTAATTTGTTTTATTTTATGAAAATAATATCCTTGGTCATGATATCAAAATTGTTGGTTTTAAAGCTGTGAGAAAAGTATTATTGATCATTATATTGTTATAATAATAAAGTTTTATATATTTTTATATATTTTTTACTATTTATTGATAATCATCTTATTTTGCACCAAACATCGGATTACTTTATTTTTAATCTCCTTTTATCTAATCTAATTTTATCATATCCTATTGTATACAAATAATCATATCATATCATATGTTGTTTTGTATACAACATTGAATGTACTAGGATTCATTTCAATTCTTGTCTCATGTTTAGTCATAAAATAATGGATAAAATTAAATATTGATTGGGTCTATTTGCTCATCTTACACTGAATCCCACCAAAAAGGTAGATTGTTTTGTCTAACTTAATTTTCTCCATTATTTTATTTTTTTCTTGTTTTTCTTATGTTGGTAGTGATTGAGTATAACATCTTCTTCAAATTCTCCATCTTCTCTTCTTATTCATTCATTTTTTTTTAATCATTCTTCCTGTTTTGTGCATCCCCTTCTTCTTCTTCTTCTTCTTCTTCTTCTTTTGTCTTTTACTATTCAACCTAATCTCATTCAATTTCATTTTACCTTATCCAATACAATCCTCTAAAAATAATTTTATCATATCATTTGTACCTCATTTATAAAACAAACTTTTTTTTGATGTGTCCAAAGATACCATATCTCAATAGTTAGATATAGGATTAATGCACTAGCAATCACTAAACTATATGGATTGTAATGGACCAGTCACAAAACTTGACTTTATAATAAAAAATAAGCAAACTTTTTGAAATATATCATCTTTGATCACTCAGTCCTAAATCAGACTACCTGGATGACAAAAATGCATGTGTGGCTGATAGGATTAATAGTTCCAAAATTGAAGTCAACCTGAAAATTAACCCTATTTGAGCTAGATAATGGCTCCTACAGCTAAGAAAATTAAAAAAAAAAAAAGAAAAAAAGAAAAAGCAACTGTTTTTTCTCTACTTTTCCCTCTCTCATACAAAGTATTTATACTATTAAAACCCTAATTGCTACAAATTATTAAGAACTAACATCATTGAATCCCTAATGGCCCATTTAAAAATCCCTAGCCCAGTGGGGATTCTTCTTGAATCGGATGGGTTTTGAACTAGCCACATTTAATGGCTAGATCTATTTAAAGATATTTGAGGCTTCATATTAATCTCCTTTACCTGGCAATTTTGGTCTAGGGTTGGCTGAGTTGGCCGTAACAATACTCCCCTTCTCCAACACAATCTTGTCCTCAAGATTTAGTTGTGGAAACAAGACTAGGCAGTAATGTGATCATGTGACTCCCAAGAGGCTTCAAAGTTGTCGGCGTCTGTCCACGAAACCAGGACTTGCTGTTTGGTGCCTGCTCTGGTGGTGACCCAACGGTGGCCTAAAATAGCTTTAAGGAGTACCTGAGGTGAGACGTATGAAAATATTTGGGTGGTGGGGGGGGGGGGGGAAGGGTTTGCATAGATCTGGAGAAGGGGTTTCGTTCTCCCTTATTTTGAACTCGCACAACAAAATCACAAGGAAGACTGGGTGGATTCGCGACTCTGAAGGTAGAGTGAGTTCAAATGCTACTTGTTCGATTCGATGAACCAACTGAAAGGGGTGTAATACCGTTTGTTGAGTTTCTGAAATGACCGACCAGCGAGAGAATGTTAGCGATACGATCTAAGGTGAAGCAGAAGCTAATTGCAGTTGCAGAATCGTTTCTCTTGTCTGTGTCAGTCTGCCTAGGTTTTTATTCGTTGTTGGGCACGGTGGAAGTGAAATCACAGTCGCTGGACGGTTTGGTCCCATTGAACTAAGTCGTCTTTGACGCCAGCAACCATGGTAGAAGTGCTACGCTAGGCTATTGCAAAGGGTGGTGGTCGACTGTAGATAACCTCAAAAGGCATCATGCCAATGGCAATGTGAAATGAAATGTTGCACCATAACTCTGCCAAGGGAAGAAAAGAGAACAATTTGTGGGGTTCGTTGCTGACAAAACATCACAGATAAGTTTCTAAGCACCTATTCAATACCTTCATTTGTCCATCCATCTCTGGGTGATAGGCACTACTGTAAATCTCACATCGGTCCGAATCTAGGGGGATTCTTGGGCTAGATGTGCATTCGAGGGTGTCTCATTGTGTCAAGCACTTTTGGGAGACTCAGGTTCGAGTCTTACCCAGAACAAAACCCTACACCCAGTTAGTAGTGGCTAAGGTGGGAACAATATCATCACGATGGGCCCAGGTTGTTACAAATGGTATCAGAGCCGCTCTATGAATACCAGAGGTGTGAATCTCGAGGTTGAGATTGCTCTCAAGGGGGGTGAATTGTAATATCTCACATCGGTCCGACTTCAGGGGGATTCCTAGCCTAAATGTGCATTCGAGGGTGTCTCATTGTGCCGAGTGCTTTTGCAAAACTCACGTTTGAGTCTTACCAAGAACAAAATGTTACACCCAGTCAGTGGTGGCTAAGGTAGGAACAATATCATCATGATGGGTCCAGGTAGTTACAACTACTAAGGTTTAATTTTGTACCTTGAAGCTTGAAAAACTCTTGCCAAAATCTGTTGATAAATATTTTATTTCTATCACTCACGATGGATGTAGGCATGCCATTGAGTCAATAAATATTGGAGATGAAGAAGGTTGTCAAAGAAGTTGTTGTGAACCGTGTGGGAAGGCCTATGGAGTGTGCATATTTGCTAAAACAGTTTACAACGACCCATATCACAGTTCGGCCTTGTGAGGGAGGTAAGTTTGTGATAAAATCCATTGAGATATCTTGCCAAGCATGTTTACGAATTGGTAGAGGCTACAATAGACCGCATGGGCGTTGTGTGAAAAATTTATGTTGTTGGCAAGTTTGACAAGAGCTGATGAATTCTTTAACATCTTTGTGCATGTTTGGCCATTGGAAAGCTGAAGCAAGGCGTGAGAGAGTGGCACAGATGCAAGAGTGCCCACCGGTCGGTGAACTATGAAAGTCTTCCCAAAGCTGTTTATGGAACCTGTTGTCTTGTGTTATGTATATCCTTGACTCATAGTAAAGAATTCCATTCAATAATTTGTATGATGGTTGCACGGTAAGAGAGTTTTGGAATTTGTCTAATATTTGTTGGCCTTGTTGGGACTGGTAGAAGTGTTGTAATTGATCAAAATGGGTAGGATAGGTATGAAATGGCAAATAGTTCAAGCGTAGAGGGTTGGGTAAAACAGGATAAAGAATCAGCTACCACATTTTCTTTGCCTAGTTTGTAAAAAATTTCATAGTCAAAACCCAATAGTTTTTGTAAGCCATTTATGTCGTTTAGGTGTTTGAATTGTTTGTGTAAGCAGACCATGGAGGCTCTTGTGATCTGTGTGAATATAAAATTTTCCGCCTATCAAGTATTGACTTTATTTTTTTGACAACTTCTGTAATGGCAAACATTTCCCTGGAATAGGCAAAAACGACTTGAAGGCAGGGGCATAATTTTTGCTAAAAAAGACTAGAGGGTGGTTTTGCTGGGAGAGGACAGCGCCAATAGGGTGGTTATATTAAAATTATTTAAAGCAGAGGTTAGTGACACCCCATTATGTGTTAGCTTGCTTTATCACTAATTTAACATTATTTATATTTAAATCTAGCTAATTTGGGAAGTTACAGTGAGATGTTCTTTCTTCTTACGTTATTAATTTACTAGAACAAAATCCTGCCAAAGATATCTCAATGGCTTTTAATGCTCATCATAAGATGTATTAAGTAATTACTTATATCTTGTATATATGTATTTTAGCATTTGCATAATGGCAAAACCATTTGGTAGATGATTTAGGGTTGATATAAAATTAAGACTAACTAGTAATTCTTTTATTTATTTATTTATTCAATTTTTAACATTATTTATATTTATATTACATTTTAATAACTATAAAGAATAATAATTTACGTCATTTTGGCATGGGTGTTATAGTGCTATACTCAATTCTCACCATCCTCTAAGTAGTAGACTTAATGAAAATAAGTCAAGTCTCAAATTCAGTATAGTATAAATATTTGAAGGTGATTTTAGAAAGCACTCTTTATTTGGAGATATACTTCATTTTCACCTTTCGAAAATTAGTCTCGAATTTAAAAGTATAGATCCTTATTAAGAGTCACAATAGCCATATTTAAGCATGTAGTAGAAGTGTTATTACATGTTATTTCATTTGGTCCTTAAACTTATTTACATGTTATTTTCATTCAAGTGCATGGTTTAGATTGGGTAATATGACCATCCAGATTAATTTTTAGTATTGACTCTTTTTATAGTTTGAATTTTGGCCACATAGGCAATACTTTAAAATTTTCTTTTGGAAGTTTCATTCCATGTTTCATTAAGTCTTAAATGTTAAAGTTAATGACTTATTTAATTGATTTTCTCTGTAGATTTCTATAGGTTATTTCTTGGTAAATCCCAAAGATTGATGAGTGATTTAAATGGGATCTGGTGTGTCCAGAATATGTTTAATATGATTTGAATGTGAGAATAGTAATATTCTGACTCTCAGCAGGTAACACGTGGACTAATAATTAATGTATATTGGGCGTGTCTCTCCATGCATGACCTTGAAGTGACAGAAACGAAAAGGCTGAAAACTAGAATGTTATAGATTAGGGCAATAAAGAAGGCGAGTCAATTGATTGTGGCTTACCTAAGAATGTTTGGATTTGGGAAATTTTGATGAAAAAGCAAAGATCGTGGAAAAATGAAATGCAAAAAGTTTGAGGCATTCAAACTAACTGAAGATCTTAGAGCAAAATAAAGAGGAAGAAGGTAAGAAGAAGAGGAAGAAGGAGAATAAAGGGAGAGGAAGAGTAATGAAAAAGAAGAAAACGAAGTGAAATGAAGAAGATGATGATATATATTGCTGGTACATGTATGAATTTCTCTATATTGACATGACAATTTTAATAAATGACGTTGTCAGATTAACAAAGAGGTAGATGAGTGTGTTTTGACAAGGTGACATGCATGTCACATACAAAATAGAGTAGATATCATGGGGTACAAGGTATGTGTTGTATGTGTATTTTTGCCATGTCCACTTAGGGCTAAGTGACTATGAACCACACACATTTCAAAAAATTTATTAATTTTTTCGCTACAAAGTCAAGTTTTGTGACGCATCTGTTAAACTAATAAAACTCGGTGCCTGTGAACAAAATTAACTCGTCAAATATACACGTACTGATCAAAAATATTTATTGTGTTCTGGGCTAAGGCCCAATGAGATTATTTTCTAGAGTATTTGATTTTTGCTTTCAAACTAGTAGGATAGAATGACATAAATGTTGTAGACAAGATGAAATGACAATCAAGAATATTGAACAGTTAAACTAATAGACTGCAAACATAGAATTTACTTGGTCCTCACTTCTTAGTCTAATCAACTTGGTCCTCACATCTAAGTCTAACCAATGCGAAATAATTAACTTAAAACCAAAATTGCGTGCCCAATCCTCACAAACACACTTAGAGAACTCGGCCTCTGTTAATAGGCATAAAACATCCTGTCAAACATAATATATCTAATACAAGTGAATTACACCCATCTGAGAGAGAGAGAGAGAGAGAGAGAGAGAGAGAGAGAGAGAGAGAGAGAGATTTTCATGTTAGGCGAACAAAGTTTAGCTTTATTACAGTCTTTTTAATATTTTTAAATTCTTAGTACATACTTTTTTACAATCTTGTTGAAATAATATATCATAAACTAAATAAAATAAAATATTTTATTATTTATTGAAAAATATAAATTTCAACAAATTGCATCTAATTTGATTGTTGCAATATATATATATATATATATATATATATGTATGTATGTATGCACAATTAACTAGACAAAAAACGCATATATCTAGGTAATATTGAAGTAGTATTCTTGATAAATTTTTGTAATTTTAATTGCATCTTCCTTCTAGTCATCCTAGATTTTTTTTTTTTTTTTTTTCATTAACTGCTCCATGTTATTTGGTAAAATGTGGAGGGGTGAAGTTGGGTCATTTTGGGAAACAACCAGAAAAAAAGGGAAGACTTTCTTAAATATACAACATTTCCAGTAAGTAAAGAATCACTGATACAAACCCAAAATTCCACTTATTTTTCTTTGAATTTTTCAAAGAGAATTAAAAAAAATTTGACAATCCAGCCTTGAGCAATGTTACACTTGATCACAAAAAATAATGAAATAATGAAACAAAACAAAAAGGTCAACATTTGGGTAGATCAGACGGTGGAGGTGGTAGTTTCTGATTCGGGCGTTTCCCATCCAAAACGATCCACGCCATCTCCAAGCCCCAACTTGTGTGGACTTCTAGGTGGCAGTGCATGAACCATACACCTGTCATACATCATCACCGTCAACCACAATGATCATTCATCCAACGATCATCTGGCTGCTATTGTGGGCCCATTGGAAAAATCCAGATTCACATTACAATATTTTATTTATTAATATCTTACTTTCTTATTTATTAACGAAAATGTGAAGTTTTTCTTTTTGACACGAGAAAAATGAAGTCCAACTCTTTGTTAAACAATTTTTTATCTTTTTTATTGATTCTTAAAATAAATCTTAATTATTCTATTAAATCAATTTTGAAAAAAAATATTTATAAGAATTAAATTATATTAAGTGTTTTAACAGAAATTTAATAACGATACTTCTGAAATAAAATAATTAACTACTACGGCTATGGAAAAACCTTTCAAGAAAATTAATGCCAGCATGGAAGACTCACCAGGGTTGTCTGCGAGAAAGCGGATGGCGACCCAACCGCCGGACGGCACCCCAACCGTGTTCCTTTCCACTGGGTCCACAAGATTGAACTTTGGTGGGTCCTTCTTGGGGTCAAAGTTACCAAACCCTTGCCCAACCACAAAGAAATTGAAGCCGTGAAGATGGAGAGGGTGGCTCTCAACGCCAACAATGCTAGTATCCTGCATCACCACCTCCAGACTTGTATTGAACCGCAGCGCCACCACCTTTGTCCCGCTAGTAGCAATAGTGTTATTAGGTGGTGTTCCGGTGTAATTGAACCTAAAAGGAGGGTTTTTCGGGAAGTTGGCGGTGTAAACTCCGGCTGATTGCCGGAAGAAATGGGCTTGTAAAAGCGCAGTGGTAGGCATCATGAACGAAACATTGTTGATTGAAGCAGTGAATATGGTGTTATTAGGGCCTTGACATGTTTGGTTTTGTGGGCATGGGTTTAAGCCCAACCCGACCGTGAAGAAGAAGTGTCTGTCGACCGTTTGAGGCACCTTCGCTGGGAACTTAGCGGTAGCTAGGCTGCGGAGTTTGTTAGTGAAGTTGGTGGCAAAGGAGGTGTCATTGAAGAACGGAAGAGTAGGTTTGAAGAGTGGGAGGTTCTTGGAGGAAATGTTGAGCCGTGTGTACTCGAGAATTCCGGAAGTAGTGGTGTTGTCGAAGGCACCGGGACCAGTTGCATAAGGGCGGGCAGACATGAGGAAGGTGGCGTTGGGAAAATTGGGTTTGGTTTTGAGAAGAACGTTGGTGGTTTGTCCAGGAGTGATCAAGATGGTGTCTGTTTCGAATGGTTTCACGTAAACGGCGTCCACTTCCACGACAGTGAGAGTGTGGTTGGCGATTCTGAAGAAGAGCTCGTCGTTGAGCGCAGCGTTGATCAAGCGAAGGAGATACGTTTTTCCAGGCTTCACGCTCAACTTGAACGTATCTGCAAAGAGTTAATTAATGTTTGGTAAATTAACGTATACAAAAATAAACATCATTAAAAATATTATGTGATGGGTTCAATGCAATCTAATGATGTTTAATAGATCGGATATA
>JAJIYU010010567.1:0-15963 GCA_030144865.1 Tinospora cordifolia | reverse complement strand
AAATTATAAATGATATTATAAATGAAAAGATGTTATGTCTTCATATAAATGATATTATTGGACATATTGCTCATGTAAACATAAATGGTATTTATTAGATTTTTGAGTATTGAAAATTTTATCCAAGCAGCCTGTCAATATGTATATTTTTTAACACCAAAATGAAAATTTGGTAGGGGAGCTAAAAACTTACTTACCACATGTACATTTCTAGACTTTTTTTATTATAAAAAAAATTATATCTAAATATTTATAAAAGATGAAGAGACAATTGAAAAAGAAGGGAAGGGATGGTTGGAGAAAGCCATCTGTCACATTAATAAGTTTTTATTTCTTGAAATTGTATTATTCTTATTATCTTTGATAATAAGGATTTCTTTTGTTAAAAAAAGATATATGTATATATATAGTAAAATTTTTATTTGGCAGAGGCCATTGATTTCTATCAATTTTTTAAAATCTTGATACCCGTTATTTTTTAAAAAAAAAGGGAAAAAAAAAAAGAAAAATTACCCGGGAAAGGTGGTTGGGCGAAAGGGGTGAGAAGTCTCTTCTCAACTGAACTCTTGCTTAGAACACCGGCTTTCTTCATAATTTTATGTCAAAAATTTTTCAAAGACAAAACAAACGTTGCAGTCTCACTTTCTCCACTTTATCTTTCTGTTTTCCTTACTGCAATGGAAACCAATGGCTTAACTCTCTTACCTTACACCATCCTTCAAACCCAAGATTCAAATAGATATATCCCAAACCCAATAGCCTTAAGAAGAGGAAAAGCTCTGAAACATACGAATGATGAAGAACTGGGAACACACAGAAGAAGATTGAGTAGTGTTTTAATTAGCACAAGAGACCCAAATTTGGGTCTGTGAGGAGTAATATAGTTAGTGACGCTCGTTATTATAAGATAATGATGATGATGGAATCATCTGGAATTCCTGTTTGCAACACATGTGGTGACACTGTGGGGTTGGGTTCCAATGGAGAGCCATTTGTTGCTTGCCGTGAGTGCAGTTTCCCCATTTGCCAATCTTGTTTGTATGAAGAGCTCAGTGAGGGCAAGAATCTTTGCTCGAGATGTGGCAATCCTTACCAATCTGGCCTTGGTTTGTTCTTCTTCTTCTTCTTCTTCTTCTTCTTCTTCTTGTTTATATATATATATATATATATATATATATATATATTAGGGATGGTATGCAGTGCTACATAAACTCAATTTTGAACACCACAAATGCCATAATATTAGAAACTGTTTATATGCTTTATTTTATTGTATGAACTGTTTATAGTATCCTTATCTAAGAGATGGATCATGGGTTTTCAGAGAACTCAAAAATGGATGATGATGAGGTTAACAAACCCCAAACAGGCTCAACTTTGACTGCTCATTTCAATGATCATCAGGTATTTCCTTTTTTACTTGAGTCAACAGAAATAAGACTAATTGCTTTTGCTCTTCGATGCATCTGGGTCCAGCTGAATTCGTAAAGAAAAGATGCATATTAGATGTGGAAGCTGATGAATTTTTTTTTTTAATCCAATGTTCTTCCTATAGGAGCAAGATGTTGGAATCCATGCTCGAAGCTTGAGCAATCATTCTGCAACTGAACATGGTTAGTCCATGATCCTTGTTTGTTTGCTTGTCGTCTATAAACTTTTATTTCGTACTCTTAAAAATTTGACTTTTTGCTGCTGTTTTGAAGATTCAAATGCTGAATCTGGGAACCCAATATGGAAAAACCGGGTGGAAAGTTGGAAGGATAAAAAGACTAAGAAGAAAAAGACCAAAACTAAGGTTGAAGAAGAAGCTCAAGTTCCACCTGAGCAACAGATGGAAGAGAAACAGTAAGTAATATCTTGTTTTGAATAGATAACAAAGGAGATATGGTTATGATATTTTAACATAAAGAAAGTTGACTCTTGAGCGTTTGGACGTGTTTCACTAGGCATAGAAATGAAGATGTGTATCGTATCAATCAACATGTGTAATTTACTTTTTCTCAAACGTTTTGGTGGTTTTTTAGCTTGCCATCTCTAATGGATATCATCACTTGATCATATTTTCCAATTCTTTCTTTTAGCGTTTTAATCTGCTGGATCTTGTTCAATTCAAGCATGTAAATTTCACTTTTATTTTCCAATATTCATATCAAAATGATCTTGAAAAACATGATTGTTGGTGTCTTCACTTTGTTTGCTAGCTCGATTTTCTTGTTTTCTTGCTTTCTTTCTTTACCAAATACTTGGCCAATTGTGTCTATTACTTTGCTAAAGTATTCATTTGATTCCCAAGGGTGTTGCATGGTAATGTATCATTGTGCTTAATGAGCATGAAAAAGATCCAAATTAACTAATAAGGCATATCCTTTTTATGCAGGCCTTCAGAATTTGTGCAACCACTTTCAAGGACAATCCTAATTCCTTCCAACAAACTCACTCCATACAGGATTGTCATTATAATGAGACTGATAGTTTTGGGGCTTTTCTTCCATTACAGAGTCACAAATCCTGTTGATAGCGCTTATGGTTTGTGGCTTACTTCTGTCATTTGTGAGATTTGGTTTGCAGTTTCATGGGTGTTGGATCAATTTCCCAAGTGGTCTCCTATAAATAGGGAGACCAATCTTTACACCCTATCTGCGAGGTATGCATCAACAACCCCCCAAAAAAAATAAAATAAAATAAAAATAAAAAAAGGAAATAAGTCGATCAGTTTGATATTGTTTCCTTTTCAATTGCCCGTTTGTGCTATATGCTAGTTGATCCTCTACTTATGAGCTATGGCTTTTGGGTTTAGCAATGATAGGTAATTCTAACATCATCACATGTTTTCTAGGTACGAAAGAGAGAATGATGATGACTTTGCTCCAATAGATTTCTTTGTTAGTACAGTGGATCCGCTTAAAGAACCACCATTGATCACTTCTAATACAGTTCTTTCGATCCTTGCTGTTGACTACCCTGTTGAGAAGGTTTCATGTTATGTTTCGGACGATGGCTCTGCTATGCTCACATTTGAGTCTATAGCTGAGACGGCTGAGTTTGCTAGGAAGTGGGTACCATTCTGCAAGAAGTATTCAATTGAACCCCGGGCTCCCGAGTTCTATTTCTCCCAGAAAATGGACTACTTGAAGGATAAGATACAACCATCTTTTGTAAAGGAACGCCGGGCAATGAAAGTAAGAATATGAAGTAATCATTTTGTTGCCATCTTGAGTTGATCATTGATTAATTATTTTGAATTCTTTGGAGCTTTGCAAGATGAAAGTCTCATTCATGGTTTTGAATGGGAGAAAGGAGTGAGCAATTCTCTTTTCGACTCTAACTCTCCCAATTCAGTTGTTGCTTTTCTTTCTGTTACTTCAGCTGCTAGAATTTTTAATATTCCTATGTATTTCTCATCAAATGGAAAATATCATATTCTAAAAATCCTAGATATTGTTGGCATGATTGAGAAGAGCAAGTTGTCAATAATTTTGTTTCATTTAATTGTCAGAGAGATTATGAAGAGTACAAAGTTAAGATAAATTCTTTGGTAGCAAAAGCTCAGAAAACACCAGACGAAGGATGGGTGATGCGAGATGGGACACCTTGGCCTGGAAACAACCCCCGTGACCATCCGGGCATGATTCAGGTTTAAAATATATTTGTGATATATCTCTTATTTTGCTTATGTCAATTGGACTTTCACCCAAGTCCTTGAAATGCTACTATTTGTCCACCTTTCCAATTTGGAACTCACAGTTGTCTTGGAAAAACTTGAACTTTATTTTCTGCTTTTAGTAAAATTTCATGAGAGTGACTTTCAGTAACATCAAGAGAGCTGGTGGACATCTTTTCAAATTGTCTCTGTACCATTCTTACAGTATTCAGAAGCCTCATTGCTTATTCTTAACAGAACGTTGGTCTATTTATCTTCAATTCATTTCAGGTTTTTCTTGGACATAATGGTGCTCGAGATGTAGATGGAAATGAGCTTCCTCGACTGGTGTATGTCTCAAGAGAGAAAAGACCAGGGTACCAACACCATAAGAAGGCTGGAGCTATGAATGCTTTGGTATGTTTGCTTGTTTTTTCCTACAAAATCAAGATTCAGATCGAACTTTCTGTCCTTTTCTTGAGTGTCTGTTCTTAGTTATGATAATATGTTTCTTATGTTATAGGTTAGAGTATCTGCCATTCTCACAAATGCTCCTTACATCCTCAATCTTGATTGTGACCACTATGTTAACAATAGCCAGGCCGTTCGTGAAGCTATGTGCTTCATGATGGACCCAGAAGTTAGTAGAGATGTTTGCTACATTCAGTTTCCACAACGATTTGATGGCATTGATCGCAGTGACCGATATGCCAACAGGAATGTAGTTTTCTTTGATGTAAGTTAAACTTTAGATTACGGGTTTTCTTTATCTGTACATAAATCAACTAATTAAAATTTAGTCTCATTATGTAAGCAAAAGGGTAGCTTCCCATTTGACTACTCCCAGCTGTTTAATGCCAATTTGATTGTTGTTTCCAGGTTAACATGAGAGGACTAGATGGAATTCAAGGACCTGTTTATGTGGGGACTGGTTGTGTTTTCTATAGGCAAGCGCTTTACGGCTATGCTCCTACGTCATTACCTGCCCTTTCCAAGGCTTCTTCTTCCTCCTCTTGTTCATGGTGCTGCTGCTTTTCTTGCTGCAACCACACTAAGCAGCCTACTAAAGAGCCATCGGAGGCTTATAAAGATGCAAAACAACACGACCTCGATGCTGCCATTTTTAATCTAAGAGAAATTGAGAGTAAGCATTCTTTTCGCAATATATTAATATGTTTTTACAAGGCAAATTGGTATTTCTGAAGATAAGTATGACAAATTCTATCATTTTTGTGCAGACTATGATGAGAATGATCGGTCTCTTCTGATTTCTCAGAGGAGCTTTGAGAAGTCTTTTGGTTTGTCTACCATATTTATCGAATCAACTCTAATGGAGAATGGAGGAGTGCCTGAATCTGCCAATCCATCCATGCTTATCAGGGAAGCTATTCATGTCATTGGTTGCGGATATGAAGAGAAAACCGAGTGGGGAAAAGAGGTGATCAGCAGTTTCAGTGTCCCCCATGTTACTTAGTCTCTATAGCTTGTGTGCTTTCTTCATTTCAATATGAACTAGTTTGTTTCTCTGTTGCCTCTTTCTTCATTTCATTCCTAGTTTTCTCCTAGTTGAACATCTTTCTAATTTATCATTTCAGATTGGTTGGATATATGGTTCTGTCACAGAGGATATTCTAACGGGGTTCAAGATGCATTGTCGAGGATGGAGATCAATCTATTGCATGCCCTTGAGACCCGCCTTTAAAGGATCAGCACCTATCAACTTGTCAGATCGGCTCCACCAGGTTCTCCGATGGGCGCTTGGATCTGTAGAGATCTTTCTTAGTAGGCACTGCCCTCTTTGGTATGGTTTTGGAGGTGGCCGCCTAAAACGTCTACAAAGATTGGCATACATAAACACCATTGTCTATCCATTCACTTCCCTTCCTCTCATTGCATACTGCTCCTTGCCTGCTATATGCCTTCTCACTGGGAAATTTATAATTCCTACGGTAATCCTCCATCTCACTATAACACAACTATAGACTTGTTACAGGTAATCACACTTAGATTTGACTAGAATAGACTTCACAGTATTCTTTTCAACTTTTTTTCAGCTTTCAAATGTAGCAAGCGTCTTGTTTCTTGGGCTATTCATGTCAATCATTTTAACTAGTGTACTTGAACTACGATGGAGTGGTGTTAGCATTGAAGACCTGTGGCGTAATGAGCAGTTTTGGGTGATTGGAGGCGTTTCAGCCCATCTCTTTGCTGTCTTCCAAGGATTTCTCAAAATGCTGGCCGGCTTTGATACCAACTTCACTGTGACCGCGAAAGCTGCTGATGACACTGAATTTGGTGAGCTTTACCTTTTCAAATGGACAACGCTTCTCATCCCGCCCACGACACTTCTTGTCGTGAACATGGTTGGTGTAGTTGCCGGTTTCTCAGATGCTCTAAACGGCGGGTATGAAGCTTGGGGGCCTTTGTTTGGGAAGGTGTTCTTTTCATTTTGGGTGATACTTCATCTCTACCCTTTCCTCAAGGGTCTCATGGGAAGGCAAAATAGGACACCCACCATTGTTGTTCTTTGGTCTCTCTTGTTGGCCTCCGTTTTCTCGCTTCTTTGGGTGAAGGTTGATCCTTTCTTGAGCAACTCGGCGTCTCCAACCATTGAGCAAGGCTGCAATCCAGTTGATTGTTGAAATTTTCATGTTAGCAATACTGTTAATTATGGTGTTGTTAAAGCATGTGTATGTGTGTGTATATATATGTACATGTTCTCTCTCTCTCTCTTTTTTTTTCCCTGAGCTTGGTGGTGATGATGCTTTGTTTTGGATCAGAGATGATCTTGGAGACCTTGTGATTGTTGTTTATCCATTGTGCTTGTGAAGGAATGGTGTGACAAACTTCTGCATTTATGTTCCTTTCAAAAAAAAATGATATAGCTACTTGTTTTATCATTTATGATATATCTACAAAAAGGTAAACAAATAAAATTAGATATTATATGATTTGAAAATAGTTGACTTAAATAATGACTATGTATGCAAATTAATTTTTATTATTACTAGGAAATGACATGCAAGTTGCACATGAAGAATAATTTATATATAATAAAATAGAGTTTTCAATTTTATGTACTCTTTTGCTTTAATTTATTAATTTAATTATTTAAAATATTTTTGATAATAATATAAAACTTTACTATTCCTATTATATAGTAAGAAAAAGAATCATTTTTGGTTTATGTTATAAAGACTTTTTTTAAAATTTTTGATAAAATAGTTATAGTGGTTTTCGATAAAGTGAGTCATTTTTTATTTTGAGAAAATGAGTTTTTGTTTTTTTTTTCCAGTTTTTAGATTAACTAGTAAAATAAGTGGGTAGTTATTTTAAAATTTTAATAAGATAATCTTAAATTTATAAAATTATAAAATTAACTTTATTATAGTCTTATATTCAAATGAAAAAAAAAATCTAATTTTAAAGTAAAAAGAGGGAGGATAGTATAGGATAATGCTATAAAATGGCTTTCCCGTAGAAAGTTAAAGGTATATTTATTATATCTTTATTATATATAGTATAGATTATACTCTCCCTATTATTAGGAAAATTCTAGTTTATTTGTAAAAAAAAAAAAAGAATTGAACATTTGAACTTTTAGGTCGATAAAGGAAATTAAAAATGAAGAATTCTTGTCAGTTTTATAACGTATTTGATATAAGCCTTGTTAGTTGCATTGCATATTAGCATTATTATATATATTTTATATACATGTTGAACGTGTATAGGTAGGAAATATGATATAGTTATTATAGTTTGACACATAAGTATTTATAAGAGTATGGCATGTACTTATGCATTTTGAAAATTTTAATATAATTTTTATTATTTATAATTGTGATTTAATGTCTGAAAAAAGAATATCAATTGTTTGTGCAAGTTTAAAATAATTGAGAAGAGGGATATTGGTGTATTGTACACGGCCCAACAAAAGCATCTAAAGGCCCAATACTAAACAAAGCTCATCCCAAAGTAAAAAGCTCATGTGCCAAAACAAATGACACATGAAAAAGTGGCTGAATTGTAAATAAGAAGAAAACAACATGGCATGGCTGACATTTTGCAATGATAGGATGTGTAAATATGTTGATCAAACTGTGGCATGACTGGAACATGCATTTGGAACATAACTCTATGGCATAAAAGAGAATGGTGGATTGGTAAATATGTTAAATTAATTGTGGCTCGATTGGAATGAAATTTGGAACAAGGCATGGAAAAATTGGTAAATAAGGTAATAAAGCAATGAACAATATTGGAAAGGAGCAATGTATGAGCAAAAGAGAACCAATTTCGGTGAGCCGAAACAAGACTGCAATCCTGTTATGGGGGACCGCGGTCTTTCCTCATGGTCAAGAAGCACCATTCATTGGAAATTCAGGTTTTTGGAAGACACCGTGCGACCATAGTCTTGTGATAAGACTGTTAATTTTGTTGTTTGGAGTTCATGTACAATTAGGGTTTTAACAAGTTTTATGAGAGACATTATAAATAGCCCGTGTATTAGATTATTCAATTCATTATTCAGTTGCTAGTTTTACGGTTGACAGCTAGAGTACAAACGAGAGAAAAAGCAGAACAAGGGAGAAGAGCTGACAAACAAGATTAAATCTGTGTAGTACGATCTTCTATTTGTTTAATTCTTTATGTTGTCAACTAGTTGATACGTCTACCTAAATTTTTTAATTCCTAGGATATAATTTAGATTGTAGGATCCTTTAATTTTTGTTTTGATTAATCTATTTTTGAGGTATTATTTTATATTTTGTGTTTTCAATGTTCTTTATTGATTGACTACTTAAAAACTAATATCAAATTGTTGAACTAACTTAAAAGAGAGGTTTAATAATTAGAAAATTATAGAATAGACCTATATGAATCAATTGACTAGAAGGTTATTGATTCTATAGGAGATTGCACGTGATTATTAAATTTAATACATTAGTTTAGTAATTGTACATCTCGGGAGAGGGTATTAAACAATTTGACTGATAGAATCAAAGCGCCCGAGAAAGAGTTTTGATTACTAGTTCTATAACTTACAATAACATAATTTAGATTAATTAAAATAAAAATTAAAGGTGAGTACATGATATTTTACTATCCTATAATTTTAATTAATATAGTTTTCAAATCAGCAATTGTTTAGTTTTCATTTGATTTTAGTTTAAAGTATTAAAACATCAATCTGAAGCCTTAATAAAGTTAAAACTGAAAGTAGTTTGGGATTTAGGATCTCAACCACAAACCGTTCCCAAATGACGATATCGTGTATTTCACCATGTATTAATATTGCGATGTCGTACACTTGCAGTGATCCTAACAAGTTTTTGGCGCATTGTCGGAGAACAATGTTAATAATCTCATAACCAATTAAAATTGGTTGAAATTTTAATTAAGGCATTTTTTATTTTTATTTTATTTTATTTTGGTTTTTTTCATTATTTAATATGTTGGCTGGCTACACTTGATCTTTTTGCTTTGCTTGTGGTGTTTCAGGTTTTGGATGAGCAAAGACTTATTTGGGCTAAAAGTCATATGTCTGATATGGCTGAGAGTAGTAGATCTGCAGTTGGCACTGATGGTGAAGCCCCACTCCGAAACTTTTTCAAGCCTGTGCTTAATAATAATTATTTTAGAATCGTTCGCACACCCATTAATGCCAACTTGAGTTGAAGCCCTCTCTGATCATTATGGTGCACCAGTAGCAATTTGGGGGTTTAGCCACTAAGATCCTATGGCACATCTAAACTCCTTTAAGAAATATGTGACACGGTCAAGATGAATGTTGTGACTTAGGATCAGTTGAGAATGAGGTTTTTCCCTTTCTCTTTGAGGGATAAAACGCAGACATGGCTACAAACTCTATTACCAGGTAGCATTACCACTTGGAAAGAGATGACTCAAAAATTTCTACAAAAGTATTTCACTCCTGCGAAAGTTCATCACTGAGGGGTGAGATTAATTCATTCAGATAGTTAGACTTCAAATCTCTCTATGAAGCTTGAGAGAGATCTAAAGATTTATTAAGAAGAAGTCCTCAGTATTACTCTTTTACCCTCAATCACAGTTACTCTCTTACCCTCAGTCATAATTATCTAGATAACTATCTCAACCAATTACTCTTTTACCCTCTATCATAATTACTCTTTTGCCCTCAGTCATAATTACCTGGATAACTATCACAACCAATTACTCTTTTACCCTTGATCACAATTACTCTTTTGCCTTCGATTATAATTATCTGGATAACTATAATGACCAATTTCTACTGTACCCTTGATCACAATTACTATTTTGCCCTTAGTTATAATTATTTGGATAAATATCATGATCAATTACTCTTTCACCCCCAATCACAATTACTTCTTTGCCCTCAGTCATAATTATCTAGATAAATATCATGATCAATTTCTCTTTTACCCTTCATGCTAAATTTCTCTTTGATCTTTAGTAGCTTTATAAAATTTTAATTTCCCTACATATTTTATTCTATCTTACATGTCACTAAGATCAGTTGCTTTGATATCATAAAAGTTCTCACACTCCAATCTTATACATGTTATATTAATCCCAATTATAGGGATTATTAAAAACAATCAAAGATTAAGGTAAATAACTTGATAAAAACAGTACATATATAGACATATTATAACTTATTGAGTTTTATTTACAAATATACATTATTTAATTACTGTTTCTTCTTTTCTTTCTCTTTTTCTCTTTAAAAGTTCTTTTTTTGACATTTTCATTTATAATTTCCTAAAAAAATAAAGAAAATGAGTGAGCATAATGCTCAGTGGGTCCCTCAGAGGGTTTTTTCATATATCATTTCAGTTGATAAGAACTGCACAAAGAGCATACAAGTAATACATGATAACAAGATAATGCAACGAACTCGTGCAATTACAAATAACATCAACTACATTTAGCTATTCAGCAAGGGTCAGCTCTCACCCACAATTCATTCATTAGTGAGTAAAAATATGTGTATAATTCTAAATTCAAAAATTTAGAAGATAAGGATATGATAAGCAAACTATATAATCATTCCCACCTTAATACTTTAATTCCTTCTGTGTTTTCCAGGCATGCAATACAACCTGTAGCTCTTAAGAAAGATGAAGAAACTTGATATGATCTCAACTATCACCCTAGCCTTATTTATAGGTGAAAATTTGGTTCAAAATGTCCATGGCGTCTAGGTGAAAAACTTTATTTACTTTTTTCATCCTTTTCCTATAATATCCCTTAAGATATCTCTATTTATTTATTTTATTTCTTCAAACTATCATTGAAAATATTATAAATAACGATTGTATCCTCTTTTACCTTTTTGCCCCTCTGAATCACTAAAATGTTATTTTATCTTAGAATATGTTACAGAAAATTCCTAAGAAGCAGTCACATCACCATTTGCTAAATCATGAGCAGCCACCGGATATTATAAAGCAAGAGTTATCCAAAACCAAGATGTTCAGCAAGATCAACAAATTGGGCATCAGTTAACCCGGATCCACGTCAAGCTAACAACGTTAAACATAGCGTTTAGTGGGAGGCAATCCATTGGTTTTTATTTTTTGTTTATTTTATTTTTGTTGTTGTTATAGATTAATTTATTTTTTTAGGTATGCATTTTAGTTTAGTTAAAAAAAATTGCATGCATTTTAGTTAAAAGTTAGATTAATACTTGTCATTTTCTTTGTGCCATATGCAGGTGTTTTAAGCGCTTGAGCGTATTCTCCTCCCTTTAAGCGTCATAGTGAATTGGGATATTGAAGACAAGGCACAATTTAAGTTTGAGGGTGCACATTGAAGAAATTTTTCTTCAATTTCTTCAATTTCAGGTTATTTTCCCTTTATATTTATATATTTTGTGTAATCCACTGCTTCTAAACTGCATATATATGGGCATATCACATACATAGTTATTGTTTAAATTCTCTCATTACATGTAAATATTACGAGCATTTATTTATTTAGGGTTAATATATGAGCATATAGAGCATATAGGTGTCACTTAGGTTAGATCCATGCCATATTTTTAAAAATTTTCATTGAGTGACCTATGAAATTGAAAATTCCTTTAATGTGATGAGATAAACAAGTAGGGTATGTTCAAAAAGTCTGTGTGCTTGGTATGTCCAAATTTGACTTGACAGATCTCTGTAATCTGACGTAAATTAAGAATTCAAAAACTGAGGAAAGTGAGAGTGGAAACAAAACTGCATGTGGAGAGAATTTCTTATAGACTATTAAAATAATCAAATCTATCATGAACACTGCTTAAGAATGGTTTTAGGAAGAAAATGATGTAGGCCATCATTGTTTAAGTTTTAGCCTAAAGGTCGGTCCTAGCACTTATAATCCTTTACAGCCAATTTTGAGCCTTATAGCTTATTTTCTTGTTATAAACTTAAACATTATATATAAACAATCTATCATTTTATTCATACCTCAATTGAACCTATTTGTGTGCATTCATAGTTATAATACTGCATATTCTGATGATGTGAAAGAAGGAGATGATGCTGACTTTGAGATACATATGCTTTCAATTTTTGTTTCTATTTTTTTATATTGTTTAAAAAACAAACTAAAAAAAGAAAAGTTATATATTTATGTATTATTTCAGTATTATCAATGAAGTTGAGCTTCTTACTTTTGTATGAGAATACATATGAGTACAATTTGAAGTGCATGTCATTAAATAAGTTTGGGGGAACTGTGAAAACAAGGTTGTTAGCATGAACGAAGAACAACAAGGGATTGAACAAAAATGATCAATTTACATTAAGAAAATCAAACAAAATAGGTTGTTAATATTGTTATGAGTGCACAGTTGAGTCAGAATTAAAATCTTATCACACTTGTCGCTTGAGCCAGACTATGTTACAACTTAAAAGAAAAACCATTGATCCTAACTATAGTTTGAACTGAGTAGAAGATAGATAGATGAGAGAATTGAGATGGTTTGTGTACTTAGGTATTAGGAGAGGATTTCTGTAACACCTCAATTTTCAACCGGACCTCCTATCAGGTGTTGTCTCACGCGTGGATTGTCGCCCCATTAAAAATCGGAATGCTACTTAAATTTTTCTTCTGTCTAAATCTTTTTCTTCAAAATTAAGCTCATAACGATTTGTTCTTAAGTCAATGTCTGGATAGATGTTTTATACAAAATAATATATCAAAATAATTTTTCAATACATTCACCGGATTTCTTTTATTGAATATGTCAATTTTAATTGGAGATCACAAATCATAAATAATGCAGATGAATCACTTTAAAACTTGTATTAAAACAGAATTGTTAAACATATAATATTATTCAATAATCCGATCGACTGAATTTAAAATCAAAATAAATACATGAAAATCTTTTCAGTAGAAATAAATAAAATACAACCTCCAAAGCCACCTACCCTGGACAACCTCCCCATGAAGTGTCCAATAGAAAGTGCAAGTCTTCTAACGTAGACTGTTGTGTATTATATCCAAGTGTTCCTAAAAAATTAAATGGGAGTGAGCTCGAAAACCTAGTGGATCATTCCTACACATCACACGAATTATACAGACTCAATCCAAAATATTACAAACACTTTCAAACATTAGGCGTTTCAAACATTCATTTAGTTTTGGTCAAAGTCTGAGACCGGAAGAGGGTTGAGATGCCTCTCGGTATTCCCCGTGATCCAAATCTAATCGTAATCATAGAAAGTCTCAAATATCATCTAAAATTTGTCAAATCTTAGTATCACAGTCTAAGAGAATGTACTTACTGCAGTTCGTACCGTCTCTCAAAGACTTTGAGCAGTCGCAGGCAGCTCTAGTTGAAAATACCTACGATTTGTTGTGTAGCTCGTCGATCTCAAGCGGTGGCATATAGGAGATATCACCTCAATCCGCTTCAGGCTCATCAATCGCACCAGTACATGGATTCTTAATACTCCTTCATCTTATTTTAGTTTTGCAAACAATTTCAATCATGTTAAACATCACACATATCATGAAATATAAATCAAATAATGTACACTATTCACATGAGCAATTAATGAAACCTAAATGCACCTTTTCCTATTAATGTATGCCATAAATAAATGAATCTAAGTGCAAGGTTCTCTATTCAAACATGTCATTAAATAAATATGGGTAAATTAAAACAAATCATCACGGTGTCATCCAAGCACACCAATCAGTCTCAATTAATTGCATAACAAAATTCTAATAACCTAGAACTATTTAAGCAAATGTTTTGAATCTTAAATCTATATAATATGTAAGAGCAAGGAAATCACGCTCACCTGATTTCGCAAATCTTCAGGGCTCTTTTGCTTTCCTTCGAGCTATTCATAAGAATCTAAAATTCAATAATAAATAAAATTTTCTAAGTTCCTAATTTATATTAAATCTTATTCAAAATATTCTTAAGCTTAAAAATTTCTAAGCTAATTAGGAAGTCTAAATATCAGTTTCTACTAATTTAAGATTATTCCTAAATTCTAGAATTTTATATATTCTAATTAAAATAATTCTTAAGTCTTCTAAATTTTTCTTAATTTAAATTTAAAACATTAATAATTTACTTCCAAGCTTTTACATAAAGTTAGATTTCTAATAACTGAATCTTCACAAATTTAAATAATGTACTAATATCATAATTAATTCAGTTACGAACAAAATAAGACTTCTAAAAGTTATGAGTTTAGTTTTTTTTTGGGACATAAAATTTTATTCTTTTCTTATGAAAGATCTTCAACTCCTAAAGGTTTATATTATATTTTTTTCTCAACTAAATGAATTATTAAATTTTAAACTTCTAATATTAAATAAAACTACTAATGTGTTAAAAAAATATTATTTTTTCTAATACTAATTTAAAAGATTAATTGAGTTAATTCTTAATTTTTTTAAATCAATTAATTCTCACATAATAATTAATAAATAATCTAATATTAAATTTATCTGATTTGAATTATTAAATAAATATTCTAAACTGAGTGTCATAACGAATTTAATTAATTTCTATTTGAATATATATATATATATATATATAGTAACATATAGAATCAACAAAAATAAATTTCATACTAAAATTAAAATTTTTAAAATATACCTTGCTTTGTCTTCATTGCGCAATGCGACCACAGCACACCATGAATAGTCCGATTTAATGTCCAAATCACCATCCAGCAAATCCAATTCACGTTCACGGATCCAAAATTACACACACACATATCAAATGAAAACCTGCAGCAGCCCGTCTTCATCCTTCACGAACTGCAACAATACACACCAAATCACGGCAGTCATGATCACTTGCTGTCCATCTTTCTTCTTCTTCATCTGTTTTGTGATTCTCGGCTAGCACCTTCCTTTCACAGTCCAGTAGCAGCAAGATGCCCAACTAATTTTCACAACTCCTTCTTCTTCTTTATTTCACCAGCAACACCTCTTGACCGGTCGCATCAACGTCCAGCAGCCATTCTTTTCTTCTCCGTCTGGTAGTTATAACGATAGCAGCAGTTGCGTCTTCCCTTCTTCATCTTGCAGCAGCAGCAATTCCTCTTCCTCTCTTCTTCTTCTTCTCGTTTCACCAGCAGCAGCCCCTTCGTGATTCTTCAACCACAACCTCACCATTCATCAACCTCTGTTTTTCCTTTCCTTCCTCTGTTCATGCACACACCGAACAACCCTCAGCTACATCAGTTCGTTATCTTCTTCCTCACACAACAGAGCACTGCTACTCTTCGTTTCTCTTCCTCAACTAACACGCACCACACGGTGCTGTTCTTGTTCGCCCAGATCGCCCCACAGCTGCTCCGTTCCTCTTCATTCTTCCTGTTCGTGTGGTGCTGTAAAAGCAAGGTGTTGTTGCTTCTTCTTCACGTGGACAACACCCAAATCGTTGCCCTCTCTGTTTTCTTCCTCTATTCGTGCAGCCGCACCCAAGAATAGCAGCAGTAGCGTTGCTGATTTCATCGTCTTCTTCATCTTGTTCCTCTCTTCATGGACTATTTGCACACCACGAATCAGTTGCAGTAGTTGTTCGTCCAAACCAGCAACATCCGGCAACTTCCCATCTTCTTCGGTTCTCATTCATCTTGCTCACTGGTTGAACGCCCCAACAGAAATCTTCTTCCTTTCGTCGTTAAATGGCCAGCTCTTTATTTTAAAGGCATCTTCATTTATCCAGAAAACTCGACGTCTTCATCACCCCAACTCCATTTCCAGAATTTTCAACCATCGTAGCCACTTGAATCAATCTATTTTCCACCGCGCTACACCAAATTTTTATTTTTATTTTCAGATTTTCGGAT
>JAJIYU010010566.1:0-15968 GCA_030144865.1 Tinospora cordifolia | reverse complement strand
CGACAACATGCCCAGTGAATAATCTTTATCTATGGCATTTAGATGCATTTAAATAATCATGCAGAAAATCAAATTAAATAAAACATTTAAATTCATCATGCACATTTAAGTCATACATACATGCATTCAAGATTGTGATCATGCTATTTTCAATACCCCATTTAATAAAACACATATACATTCACATCTTTCAGAAGTAGAGTCAGTCTCATTTCTTATCTGGCCTGGACAATAGTAGACTGTACCTCTAATTATCACCCACTCCACAACCATTTCGAGGATTATCACATAGACAAAGGCTGATACTTCTCATCACTCAGTCCCACATGGATTATAACATAAGAAGTATTATTTCTCATGGCTCAATCTATCAAAACGATATCACATTTTAGATATGTTCTTACAAATCTAAAACACGCTACCGTGTAAATACAATTTTATAAATTTCAAACCATATGCAACAAATGTCAATACAATTAACATGCTTACATTCAAATTAATTTTATATCTACAATGTCATATAAATAACGAAGATAAAGAAATACTCACAGAATACCAAAAACTAATCCAATCGAGCACGTATTTCACTTCCTGGAATGATAATCAGCCACTTCCAAATTTACTGTAAAATTCAGTAATATATAATCTATCATTTCATATACAATATATTTTCATTTGCATCAGTTCTTATTTCATAAAAATCAACGGTCTTGACATAATATCACCATTCACGTAATACCAGTAACAATTACTACTCACCAAAATTACTGTCCAACTAATTTCTAATATCCACTCCCAAAATCTAGGTTCCAATACACTGCAATTAAATTCTCAATAACCTTCAAAATTAATTTTTTGCTCAAATATCATATTTGTATGCATCAAATAAATTAAACAGGCTATCCAAATATATTTTTACTAATTTTTCCTAGTTCTCATAAATAACCCAAATGGTCAATCATTCACCAAAAATCCATTTGATATTCAAAATTCACGAATTTGGTATCGATGGATACGTATTTTCATTCTCTACATTCCGATGCGTTTCAATCAAAGTTTTATTTGGGTTTAACATATCCAAAAGCCTATCCAAAGGTTATAAAACTTTGGATATTTATTTAAGAATCAACAGGATAAACGAACAAAAACTAACCTTATATTTGGAATCTACATATAATATATTATATTCTACATATAATATATTTGACCACCATGATAACCCCACTTACATATTATAACATTTTCTCCACTTCTTGTATATTATATGTACATATACATATTCATATACATATATATATCCTCCCATGTATGATCCTTAATTATTATTTAATTTAATTTAATTTAATTTTCTCACACATCTCTTATATTATACGCATTAATAAATTATTTTTAACACAATAATTAATTTAAATTAAATTACTTTATACATGCAACGTGTATTTTTAGTATATGTATTTATTTGCATAGTTTATACAAATACAGGTATTTATACATATTTATTTTTATTTAAATTAATTTACGTGTCTAATTAAAACATGGAGTGTTACAAATATTAATATAAAGATGATAAAAGATTCTTCCTCTTCTCTTTCTCTTCTTTGTCTCATGGTATGAAAATTAGCCGAATTAATTAGGTAATTTGGACAATCAAAGCGAAGTTCACCTGTAATTATAAAATTACAAAACTTCATCGAAATCTTTAAAACATCGGCGAAGTTCACCTAAAATTAAAGTTTTAATAATTTTTGTAGAAAAAATTTGTATAAAAGTCGTGAGAAAGAGCACTTTTAATGAAAGAACTTATGTGGTGCACAAAGATTCTTCAGTATAATTATAGATATTGTATTAAAAAAACTATTTTCTATAAATGAAAAAGATTTAAGACAAGATATATATAACTGGTGAGTAGCTATTCAAGAGAAAGAAGTATAAACGGTAACTTGAAAGAAGAAACGACAGAGAGAAGAGTGATGAGAGAAAAATAAGCTAAAAGCCTAAGATGATAGATATTGAGAGAAAAAAGAGAAAGAAAAATCAAGGTTTATGTCTGCAAGACCATTAGGGTTTGACGATAAATCTTTCTTTGTTTATTTCTTTTCTCTAACAATTTTAAGTTAACACATGCAATGTGCACAAAACAATGTTAATGTTAAAATATATATTCGAAACTATTGTATGTACACTTTTATATGAAGAATATATTTATTATGTTTGTTTTTGATATTCTTAATAAAAATTTTTCATATTTTAGCATTTATATTGTATTTTTTTTAATTTTGCTAACTTGGTAAATTTTTACAAAAATTTTTTCGAACTTCTCAAACTCTTCGAATTAATTCTAATTTTCAAAAGTTGAACTTTGCGGCGAAGTCGAATTTTTGTTCCTTACTTTGTCTACTTCCCAAGTAATGACCATGGTCCTTTTTTCTCTTACATTTTCTTGCGAAACTAAAAGATACAATTGGGTTTAAAACCCTTAACAGATAGAGCAACCATACAAGAAACAGGAATGGACACCATGTTGCAGTACTGGTAATATTATGTCTGATGGATCATTAATATAAATAATAGAGAAGATGCAAAAAATTAGTATAAATGGCAGATGTCACAATTTCCTCATTTTGTTAGCATTACTATAATTCAAATCATTCTATTTACTTATCTCTTGGCAACAGACAATCTAATTAGCATGTAACAGGAAGTGCATTAGCAAAACAATAGCTATAATAATAACAACCAGGGAAAAAAAATGATACTTATCAACCATATCAAGATACTGACAGATATCTTTCATTGCCTGGGAATTCACTCAACTAGAAGTTAACTTACCAATTTCTAATACCAATATTCAAGCATAAGAATTTTTCTACTTTCCTTTTGCAAGAAAAATAATACTACTCAAATTTCCTAACAACTGAGTTTTATAATATACTTTGTGCATGGGAGAAATTGAAATTCACACATCTCCTAATCTTTCTCTAATATTACTACTAATTACATGTAACAACGCATACGAAAATGATTGCACTTGGTGTATATCTTGAATAATGAGATTTACACAATAAGGTCTTCTTACAGTTACATTTAGAATCATGCCTCAGAACATTATCATCCTCATCCACTAAAATACACCAGCAGAAGTAATAAATTTTGCATTCATTGTCAATTATCACTGATTAAAAAGACAAATGGAAAAGTAATTGTTCCAATCACAGTTGGAATTGTAAAAGATGCAATACTTATCAGTAACCAAGAATCTCAAGCAACACAAACTACAAAAAAGGGAAAGGAATAAGCAAAAAAAAAATGAAGTGTAAGAAATATGGAAGACAAATAGTAAAAGGAACTTACAAAATTGATTTAATTTTATAGGAAATCAAGCCAAACAATTTGAAGCAATATAAACCCAATGCAACTAAGCCTTTTTCTAATTCAAAAATACGCTGCACCATAAGCAAAATCTAATACACACACCATTCAAGGAAGTAGTTTTTTATTTTTATTTTTTTTTGGATTTTTCAAACTAAAACAGGACTACGATGAAGTTCGTAAAATGCTCACAGTAATAGATGGAGCAAACTTTATAAAGTCAGATCATCAAACAAGTGTATCCGTTTCTACATACAGCAAAAAGGGAATTGACAAATCCTTTTACATGTAGGAAAAGGAGACCTAACAGATCTTGGCAAATGACTATAATCTCATCAGGAACAAGACTTTATGTTGAAATCCTTCCATCCATAAGCAAACGTCTAACTAGTTTTCTTTAGCGTATGACACATGATGTGCTGAGAAAATTAATCCAAGAATTAAAAAAAATACAAAAAAAAAACAATGACATCTGACTTATATAAGAAAACATCTAACTTATACGAGAAAAAATTAGTAAACAAACAGAGAAAGCAATCAGTTCATTAAACACTGAAGTTGCAGGAATAATAACAAAGGCACCTTAAAATAAAGTTGACACGAATAAATTACATTATATACCAGAAACATAGGATAATTAGAAACAGAAACCTGAAAATAAATTGACAGTTAATTAGAAACAGAAACTAATGAAATGAAGTACTCAGTTGCTACTTGATTCATGTGCAAGATGCCCAAAAGTTTCTAAGTAGAAGGCTAGAAGCATGGCCAACGAGAACATCAACTTGGTAGCTAGTAAGTAGCACAAAAAGATTTAGAGTTCTTAGCTCTAAATCCCTTCGGCTACTTACCCTCCTAATGTATGCAACACTTCAGCTTGGAAAGCAAATAATGAATATTCAATTACATGTATACCAAAAACCAAAAGATCCATACTACTCTAACATAGAGGAAGCAAACAACAAAGTTTGACTTTGCTAAAACAGGAGTTCTGGAGATGCATTAGTACTTACTTAAGATGCTCAACAGTTCTTGGAAATCATAGGAGATTTTTGCTAATTAAATAAATAAACAAACAAACAAAGCGATCAATCCATTAAACACTGAAGTTGCAGAAATAATCAAAAATGCACTAAAATTGATCTCATCCATGAAATTTTTTTTGGTGCCTAAACACTCAAATTGCATCTTTTAGACACCAAAATTAATTAACAAAACAGACTTACATAATCAAGCAAAAGCCATTAAAAGCATACAAAACCGAACTAACTTAACTAAACCACGCTTCCCATCTAAAATCAATTAATTTCATTGATTAATCACTTTCCTTCGTCTCTTCTTCGCTCTTGTGATACGTAGAAAGCTTCTCCAGTTTTTTTTCCTTTTTTTTTTTTGTTTGTTTGACTGAGAGTAGATATTCATTGCAACCCTAGAGAAAACGAAGAAAAAGTGTATGGATATTTGGGGAGTTTGTTTCAGTTGGATGCCAGTGAAACAGATCTTCATGGCAATGTGAAAACAGTGGCAGTTCGATGGGGAATGAAGTGCCACTGGTTCATTTAAGGAAGGGAGGACGGAGGAGGACATCAGTTTCGATTGAGTTTTTTACCTAGATTGATGGATCTCTTGGTGGAGCTTAGAGCTTGGTTTCAATGATCACCACTCTGATTTAACAAGAAGAAGACGCGCGCCTTCTATTTCTTGACTCACGCATTTGAGGTAGAAGACTTGGATCTCTTACTTGGTGGAGCTCGATCTCGCCCTCTATTTCGACGATCTATTAGCTTCTCCCCATACCCTAGCTCGATGATCACTGCTCTAACGAACAATGAAATGAGCCAAGAAAAAGATTTTAACAAAAAAATAAAAAGGAAGAGAAAATATGGAAGAAGCAAGGCCTGCTTCTACTAGGGGTGGCAATTCGTGTCAACATATTGTAAACAGATCAACCCGTTTATTATCATGTCATGATACGCCAACCTGAGCACTTAAAGTTTAATAAACGGGTTACCTGAATATGACACGTTTAACAAGATAATTAATGGGTCAATTTCGTGTCGTGCTTAACCTAACATGACCTGTATATTGTTAACCTGTTTATAGCCTATTTAACCCATTAACCTGTTTATAACATGTTGCGACACGTTATAACCTGTTTATAACCTATTACTTGTTTGACTTGTTTATAACCTATTGTAACTTGTTTAATATGTTTATAACCTATTATAAGATGTTTAACTTGTTTATAACATGTTTGACCTACTTGACCTGTTTATAACCATTTATACCAAAACATAGAACTTAGTGATATAATTATCATAAACCATTACAATCCTCCACACACAAGCATCATGAAAACACAAAGTTGTCATACAAAATACACTACAAGTCCTTCACGACACAACAGAACTGCATTAATTCTCAATAGAATTTGAAGCTTTTGAGCATGTAGTTGATGATGGAATTCACTCATGCTCATCTTTAAGACATCTTGTATAAGCTCTTCCAAATCCATTTCATCAATATTACCTACAACAAATCCACATCAATGTTGTTGGCTTCAAGCTCATCTACATCAATGTTGTTCGCATCCATACATAGCAATCAAAATATTACAAAGTTAGACTCATCTCATATGCAATCAGCCTTTTAATTTATTTCAAATGCAATTTAATAGTCATATCTATTGAAAAAAAAATTATTTCCTGTTAAAAAAAATACCCCTTTATAAAATCTTGTTTCTTGTAATACTTCAAACAATTTATGCTACCAGCCTATTAATTGAATTTAAATGCAATTTAACAATCATAACTATTTTGAAAAAATAGTTCCTTGTTAAAAAAATTTTTCCTGTATAAAAATCTAGTTTCTTGTAATCCTTCAAAAATTTAAAATGAAACAAATAATGAACATTACAAAGTAATAATAATAATAATAAAAAAAAAAAAAGCAATCTTACTGCATTAGCCAAAAAGGAAAATTAAAAAAAAAAGGCAATCTTGTTAAGAAATGGAATGTATTAAGCATTAAATTTAGTAACATAGATTTTAATCCACCAAATTGTTTATACAATAAGCTGATTCTAATCTTTCAATACAAGAAATAACAATATAAGTGTTTGGGATATTTGTTTATCTTGTTCTTATTTAATTCTCTCCTTCAATTGTGTATGGAACTTTGCTCCTCAAATTTCTGATATAGTGTATGAGACTTGATAGCTCATTACTTTACCAAAACCTGGTGGTCAAGCCCACAAGTTTCTAAATTATTGAAATCTATAAGCTAATAGAGGGAAATGAAAAAGAACAAAAGATTAATCACATTTAAGCCCATTATTTCACATATAACATGTGCCGAAGCTACCATCCAGAGCATCCGTAGAACGATTCCAATATTTCCCAAGACGTTATTGAGAATCACGGAAAACGGGAAAAGAGTAACAAACAGATGTTCTACTAAAAAAACATTGGCAAATAAGCAAAAGTTACAATTATATGTTCATCTCTAAGAAGGTGGAGAATACCTCGCGATCTCGCAGATGCTGAACAGTGAAAGAGTGCGTGCTGCCGTGCTGGTTAACAGAGTGCTGGAGACACACACACACACACAGAGAGAGAGAGAGAGAGAGAGAGAGAGAGAGATATTTAGGGCGAAATCACGAAGAAGGCTCGTCTCCAAATCACGAAGAAGGCGTGAACAGAGAGTTCGTGCTTGCTGGTGAACAGAGAGATTTAGGGCGATCTTGAAGAAACTTGAAGGCGTGATTTGTGAAGGTGAAACTGCGAGAGAACCAGACGGCCAGAGACGTGATTCGTGAAGGTAAGACGGTGAGAGATTTAGGGCAAGTCGAACTATGAAGGTGAGACCGTGAGAGCCAGAAGTGAGTCGTGAAGGTGAGAGATTTAGGACTAGTTGAACAGTGAAGGTGGAGCGTGATTTGTGAAGGCGTGACTCCGTGAAGGTGAGACGTGAGAGAGCCAGCGACTGAGTCGCGAAGGTTAAACAGTGAGAGATTTAGCGCAGGTTGAACGATAGAGGAGAGTTGAGTGGTAAGAGCCAAGAAAATAAAGATTAAAAAAATTAATAAATTTACATTGTGTTTTTTAGCACAAGCTTAATAAAATAAAAATGAACAATAAGAAAATTATTTTTACCTTTGATTTTATAGAGCGTGCTGAAAAAAAAATAATATTAAAAAATAATGCAGCACTTCTATGATATTTTTGAATTTGAGAGGTCAAATTATTTTTTAAAAATTTTATTTAAATATAATATTTTTTATTAAAAATTAAAAAGAGGTAATATTTTTAAAGTAAGTTAAATAAATAAAAACTATTATTAAACAAATGACGTTTAGTACTGATAATTTTTTTAAGATTTAAAATATTAAGTTATTTTTTATAATTTTTATTTAGGCATAGTATTTTTTTATTAAAAATAAAAATAATATTAAAAAATTAATCATAGTACTTTTATGATAAATATTGTAGTGTTTTATATTAAGTAAAATTAAAAAGAAATGTTAAAATAATTTGGAATTATTCAACATGAAATAAAATAATTAAAATAAATAAAAATTTCAAATTTATCGATAACCAAATAATACAAAGCTTAATAAACCTAGAATAACACACAAATATAAAAAGAAATTCAAAAACATGAAAATAATGACAAAAAACACGAATGAAACATATTTGTCTCTAACTTCGGCGGTAATGAATAACACTATCACAGTAATGCATAAAACACTTCAGAAACAAAGAATTCAATCTGTTCTAGTTACTGTGGTAATGTGATTTTGTAACACCCCGCCTCCCGAGCCCCGTCGTCCTTATCATCCGACAATATAATTTTATTTGATCAATAATCTTAGGCCGCCCAGGAGGCGGGCCCGTGCTACTTTATTCTTTTTTTCTTTTCTAATAATTCATGACAATATAAATAAAAAAACACTTTATTTATATATTCTAAAATTCAAAGTACATGATCTATTATAGTGAAAAATAAATTCAAAAATGAAATAAATAATTCGGCTTGGACTCACGTGCCATACAATGAAATCAATAAACAAGAAAAGATTTTCTAATAAATAATCTTCTACATAGGCTGATAAATTAATTTTTTAAAATATGAAAAATGAGGGAGTAAGCTAAAAAGCTTAGTGAATCATTCCATTTATTTAATTCATTAGTTCAACCAAATAATACAAGTATATCAAACACTTTCAAGGATTTAATCGATTCAAACAATACATTATTTTCGTCGCCATTTAGACCGAACGGGGATAAACTCTGTGCTCCAGATCTATGAAGAGAGATCAATTCTACAACTAAACCCTTCTCTAGTGGGATCATTCCTGAAACTCATTCCATTCAGGTGTCAATCCTAATAGCCAGTTCAAAAGTCTAATTCTGCATGGAACACAGAAAGTCCGTCTTGTACCGGTACGTGGTTGAAATCTTATTTAAACTTATTTTTGTGTATAGGAGCAATATAAATAAATATTTCAATAGTATTTAAACATACTAACTGTATAAAGTCATAAATCAACAAAAACAAATATTTCCAATTTTTCATATAGAAGATCGTACGAGTCGCAACTATAGAGCATACTCTCTCAAACAGGAAGGGCGACTTTGAATTTTTGATGTAGACGATCATACAAGACACATCTACAAAGCATACTCTCTCAGTCACGAATAATATAATAATTTAAAAACATAAATTAAACTAAGCACACAAGCAAACATTATTTAAATCAAAATTGTGACGACCCATGTTTTTTACATCAGATTGACAGATCCGACATATATGTATTCTATGTATTTTCTAAAATTTTAATGAGAAAATACATAATTTTTTCCAATTTTTTCCAATTTTAAATTAATTATTAAAGAAAATGAGAATAATATGAGAAAATATAATTTTAAGAAGAAAACACATGAAAATATTAGAAAAATGTGTTTTCTTGAGGAAAATAACCTTTAGGATTGATTTATGAATTTTTGAAATAATCATGAAATTTTTAGAATGATAAATGGAATTTTTGGGAGAAAAATATGATTTTTGATAAATTATTCAATTTTTGAAGAAAATAATTGAATAAATGATGAAATGATGTATAATGGCGGCATTTTGATGGAAAATGATGAATTAATGAATTTTTAATTAATTAAAAAAATGTGAAATTTTGAGTATATATACATATATACAAGTATGTATGTATATAAGAAATAAGAATGAAAAAAGGGAGAAATTCGGCTACACGGGCCGAAATCTGGCTCGGGCCAGCGAGACGAGCCTGTGGTTCGTCTCGAACTGCCAGCGTGTGCGGGCTTGAGCCCGCGCAAACTAGCCTAGGCACATGGGCCGGCCCATGTGCCCAATAAAACACCTCATGTTCTTTTTTTGTCCTCTTGGGCAATTTTTCAATGGATTTTTGACGAATTTGGCTGATTTTTTGGTGATTTTCCAGCAAAACTCCAACAAGAAACCATGAGAATTCAGGGTATTTGAATCCATGGTTTTGCTATCAACTCATGGCCTCCATTATGGCCAATGAATGCTACCAACTAGGCATCTAGCATGTGACATTGAGTACCACCTAGATAGCCATATTTCACCCACATTTTTGCCAAGCAAGCACCCCCATGCAACAAAATGGCTTCTTTGAGCTCAAAGTCCAAAAATTCCAAATTTCTGTAGCCAACTTCCTTAGCTTGGATCTTCCTCAATTCTCAACCAAATCCAGCAAACTATAGCTTGATTTGAAGTTTGTGCCACCATCTACAAAGTCTCACAAGTGGTTTGCCCAATCTTGGAGCCGGCTGAAGCAGAAATCCTCAAGAAAAGGAGTTGTCCACACTGTTCAAACCAAAAAAACCAGAAGTTTGTGTTGAAACCACCTTTGGAACTTTGAATCTTGGCCATCTCTAGTTCTTTTTGGAGGTAAAAAATTGTTCACTCTCCTCATTTTCATATGTACTTTGACCTCCAAGAGTTAGAGAACGAAAAATAGGGCCTTATACATGATTTTTGGACCATTGAAGTTGATTATTTACTCAATGTTACATCTATGTAACAGAGACAGTTGGAGCAACTTTGGAAAAACTCACTTTTGAACCACTCTAGGCACGTCCCTGAGATAAAAATCCATCATTCTACTCCTTATCATGAGTATTCAAGTGTCCAAGTGGTAGAAACCAGAAATTGAAATGTTTAATGTGTTTTATAAGTCACTGTTGCTAATTGTTAGACATACTGTTGCAACAGTGCCGACAGAAACAGTTTGAGACCAAAATAAGGGCTATGTTTGGGACATCTAAATGCACCTTTTTAGGCTAGAACCAGAGGCATTGTAGACCTCATAGTAAAGGTTCCAGAAAGGTATAAAGACCTGACCTTGAGCCCTTATGGATGTGTTTTGTTATACTTGCAAATATGTCATGATTGTAAGGTGCTAGAATGGATTTCTTGTGTTTTTTAAAATACAACAGAGAAATTAGTGGATAGATAGACATGAATTTAGCATTTCATGTTACTAATTCAAAGTGTTTTTGATTAATGGATGTGTTATGATCTGTATACTGCAATTAGACACAAGAAATAACCCATGAAATTGTGATTTGATGAGAGAAAAGAATACTAGGATGATAGTAGAAACTATGAACCTAGAAATTTCCTACAATTTGGCTGAAATTTCTGAGATAAAATTTACTAACCAAACCTAGGTAGATTGAGCTGAAATTTGGTGGAGAGATCCTTAGATATGTCTAAAAGTTTCCTATAAAATTTCAGAGCATTCTGATAAGTATAGGTAGGTCAATTTAGGCAAACAGTCACTGTCTATCATAGGGTATACAAGATCTGTACAGTTTCTGTTGTTATACCTTGAAACCCTAGTAAACGATGTCCAAAAATTGTGATTCAAAATTTTGGAAAAACTTTAGGAAGTCTAGAATAGTTCTACAAAGTTTGGCACAAATCTAATAAATGTATTGTTGGTAGAAAAATCGGGAAAATGGTTGCGTAAATAGGGCCAAGGCTAATGTTGTGCCCAAGTGATCAGAATTGAGAATATCGACCCTTTTTGGCCCAGTTGACTCCATGAAGATTAGAATTGACCCTGTGTGACTCTTTTGACCGGCTAGGTCAACAAATGATAAGTTACTAAGGGTTGACCAAGATTGACCGATGTCAATCAAATTGACTTAGTGACTAAGGCAAGGTGAACAAACATAGGGGATTATTCTTGACTAGGTCAAGTTATTGATTAACCAATGATATATAGTTAGAGTGAGTCAAGTTCCATGTTAATATTAAGAAGTTAAGTCGATTTCGCAGGACCAAGTACTAGGGGGACATGACCAGTCGCGAAAGGAGCGCCGGGAGCGGAACATCCCTGTGAGTAGTGTTTTCTAACTCATTTCTTAGAGCTTGTTATTCTGTGCATTATGAAAAATAAGATTATATATTGTGATGAATCTGCAATCTTTTAAATGAGTTTTAAATGAAAAGTGCACCGAGTCTCGAGGTCCGAGAGTACAGGGTTAGGGCGAGTTATGTCGGTCTCTCATACGACCGCGAGAGGTGACCACCTAGCATAGAGTGCCCGCCGAGGGGGTTCTGTGGGCCTATGATGATGGCAACGACAATCCTAATCAGGCCGTCACAATAAGGCAACGGTTATAAGTCCTGGTTGGTCGTTACGATGATGACAACGACAATAAGACTTAATCGAAGTTGACACAATGCGCCTAATCGTTTGCAACCCGCTCGAGTGATTTTTAGTTGCCTCGGAGAGCTTGCGAGCCTCGGCGCATGTTTTCATTATTTAACTGTTTTTGAATGAAGGTGCAAGACTGCATTATGAATTTAAATTATATTTACTATTGCATTCACCTGCATAATGTTATTGCTTATGCATTCATGGCACATGTTTTATTTGTGGAATCCTTGTTTTAAGTTTGAATTAAACTGCATTACTCATTGAGCCGCCATAGACAATTAGGCTCACTACTCTAACTTTTCAAGTCCTTCAGTCGCGGATAAGGGCAAAGGAGTGGTCATCGCATAGAGTTGCATTCCCTTACTCTTTTTGATAGGTTTCTTTGTATTTCCTTTTCTGTTGTTGTATTTTGAGGGTTAGAAACTATGTACAGGGGTGAGGAAAGTTTGTATATAATGGATAGTTACTTCCGTTGCTACACATCTTACAATGACCCATTTTGGATAAATATCAAGTTTTATTGGTGTTAGTGTGTGTAACACCCCAATTTTCGGCTCGACTTCCATTCACGTTTTTTCTCACGTGTGGATCGTCGTCCGATGAAAATTGAGATGTTATTAGAAAATTTCGTTCTGTTCAAATCTTTTTCTTCAAAATCAACTTCATAATAAATTTGTTCTTAAGTCAATATCTGGGTAATTGTTTATTAAAACAAACATCGAAAGGATTCCTCAAAATGCTCACTAGATTAATCAATACAAATCATCGATAACGCAGTGAAAATACTTTGAAACTATTCATTCAACCCAAAATCGTCAAACAAGTAAAGCCATTTAAAGATAAAACGATCAAAGTTAAAACCAACGTAATTATATTAAAACAATTCAATAAAATACATAAAACTTGACCTTCAAATCATCTATCCCGGACGACCTCCCCGTGAGGTGTCCAATCAATGTGCGAGTCTTCTGTCATAGGCTACAGTACTCTAAGTCCATGTGTACCTGAAAAATAAAGTGGGAGTGAGCTCGAAAGCTCAGTAGATCAATCCTACATATCACATGCATTATACAGACCCAATTCAAAACATTATAAACACTTTCAACCATTAGGCGTCCAAACATTCATTTGTTTTAGTTGTACTCTAAGACCGAAAGAGGGTTGAGATGCCTCTCAGTATTCCCTGTGATCCAATCTAATAAATAATTTAATATTAAATTTATTAAATTTAAATTATTAAATAAATACTCTAAATTTTTTTCATAATTAATTTAATTAATTTCTATTTGAACAAGAAGATTTTTTTGTATTTTCTATTTGAATGAAAAGAATTTCAATATTTATTATTTATATCTAACGTCTAAAAACCATTTAAGTTCTCATATTTGAAATTCCGAGCTTCTAAACTTTAATAGTTATATTCTAAGCTTCTATCATAATCCACAAGCATCAAAATAATATTTTTACTAACATATTCACTAAAGTTTTTTTATTTCAAATTTCATTTTGTTTTCTCATATAAAATCATCTAAAAATAAAATTCATGCTATCTAAAACTTTAAAATCTAAAATGTACCTCGCATCATTCTGTTTGCATGAACTATGCCAACGATGGACTCGTCCACACGCGATCAGATTCTGCAGTTCTATTCTCCGTCAAGCCAATTAATTCACGTTCCGTTGCCAAAATCTCAATCACACTACACTAACGCCAAAGCACAGACTATTTCTTTCTCCCCTGTTTTCAGTTTGGTCTTTAATTCATCATAAAATCTAGATTCAAATCTCGTTCATCATCTTCAAAACCAGTAACAGCTACAAAGCAAAAGCTGGTTTCTTTTATTCATCTTCTTCTTCATTTCTCATTCACTCCCATAGAATTCATAAACTCAACCCACACAAGTTAGGAAATCAAACCAGAAAATCTAAAGTTTTTGCCTCTTCATTTCGGTCTTCAACCAACCACTAGTTGTGGATTTCCTGTTTTTGTGATTCACCAACCAGTAGCTGCAAGCCCTTCATCTCCTTCCCAACACCAAATCACCTACACACACCTAACGGACAGCAAACTCCACCGCTCCACGCATCAACTTCCCCCATCTTTTCCGTTTCTAGTAGCAGCGGCTCCCCCCTGCTCTGTTTCTTCCTTCTCGTTCTTCTCTACTCTTCCTCCCTCTGTCCGTGCCACAAAACCCAAAACAGCAGCATGCAGCAGCAACGTGAGCAGCAACACACTACGTCTCCCTGTTTTCGGTTCCTCATCACCTTCCCTGCTCCATTCTTCTTCACGGTCTGCATCCCACCAGAGCTTCATTTTGAACTGGCCATCATCGTCCCTTGCCCCATCTTGTTCTTCTTTGTTCCGTCCAAACCAGCAACTGGCAGCTGATTTTTTTTTTTTTCATTTTACTCTTCATGTTCAGCTGCAGCTTCACCATCGTCTTCCTTGTCCAACGACGCACAACAACCATACACCACGGATGGATTGCTAGTTCTAATTTTGTCCCTGGGTGTTATTTTGCCGAGGTAGTAGCTGTTGAGGACGTACATTTTGTTCTCCCCCTTGATTATTCGAAGGTCGTTGCTGCTATCACGTCTAGGTTTTGCTAAGACAAAATTTTGCTAGGTGCTCTCACTAATTGTAGTTGAAACATTACCCTTGACGTCTGACCAGCTCTAATTGTTTTTTCGTTGTGGGTCAGTTTTGCCATTGGGGCATTTTGTTCCTATCGTTCTGATTAATGTTCCTTTTCTTTTGATCTCCTTGGTGATCTCTCTCACCTCCTGCTCTCTTGTTCCTGTTCCTTAATCTTTGCTCGAAATTCAACTCTTGCTCGAAGGTTAATGCCCTATCTACGACTTCTCTATATGTTTTTGGGCAGGCTACCTTTATTAATTTTCAGATCTCAATCTTGAGACCCTGAATGAAATGGTTGACCTTTTTCTTCTCTTCACTGATTAGCTCAGGCGAAAACTTTGCCAACTCGATAAATTTGGCTTCATACTCAGCCACCGTCATCTCTCGCTGCTTCAACTGAACGAAGTCCTCTTGCATCTTCATTAGTGCTGCTTTCGGGAAAAATTTCTCGTAAAATATCTCCCTAAACTCTTCCCAGGTCATTCGGCTGACATTAATGGTCGGGTCTGCCTTTAACATCCGCCACCAGCTTCTAGCTGGTCCCTTAAATTGATGGGTAGCCAATGCTACCCTACTAGGACCCGTTACTCTTAATACATCTAGGTGTTCTTCTAATTCCTAGTACCAATGATTAGCTGTTAAGCTATCAGTAATACCATGGAATTGTGATGATCCTAGTTTTTTTAGTTCTAACAGCAACTTTCTATGTTCACTATCTTCCAGGTCATATGGTTCCTCCTGATGATCTGGGATCTTAGGTGCTGGCATTGGTTGTTGCATCAAAATCTGTTCTTGCACCTGCGGCTGTGGTGCCGCTTGCAGTATCATTCGAGCTAGCATCCTTTCTATTTGTTCAATCACTCTTCTGGTGACTTTATTCATCATATGTTCCATCCTAGCCTCAGCCATGTCGTTCTGCACTTCTAGAGAGTCGGTGTCGTCAGATGTAGCACCTTTTGTTGCGTATCTCCTAGGTCCAGCCATTATCTATACATTAATGCTGATTTAGTATTCATTTCTGTCGTTTTTGTTTAGTCCGTTCTATCATGACTCTAGATTCATGTCTATAAGGTTCTCGATCTGTTTAATAGCCTAATAATTTATTCTTCTAAGTCACTTTTGTTTTTTTTTTTGGTATAGGATTTGGTTTCATACAAGTAGTAAGATCATCATGCATTCAATCATTCAAGAAATTCATGCTAGCATAGTAAAATTCTAGGCTTTCGCCTATGT
>JAJIYU010010565.1:0-15965 GCA_030144865.1 Tinospora cordifolia | reverse complement strand
TTATATTGATATGTGCACGTTCTTATGGTCTAACTGGGCTTGTACGAATAAGTTTAAAGGTATTATCTGATACTGATACTATGTTGCTAAAAACAATTGCTCTCTCTCTCTTAAATTTTTATAATTTTTGGATGACCTAGGTATGCCACTAGCATATGAACTACAATTTATTTATTTTGGCACACAACATTCATTTCATGGTTTGCATATGCAGGAACATGCTGTGATTGAATCTAAGCCTGATCATTTCTTGGATGATCTCCGATTAAACAATCCCTGGCCGGAGCTTAAGAGGTTTGGACTTTTTTCTGTCTAGCTGTTGAAAATCTTGATTGGAGCTCCAAATTCAATCTTTGTGTGGTCATGCTAAGTGATTTATTTGTTCAAAAAATAAATTTCTGATCCCATGTTACTTTTCTGTAGCTTTGCTGAAAGCATTGATTTAAACACTACCGATCCTGTTGTCCATAAGCATATACCTTATGTTGTTATTCTTGTGAAGATGGCTGAAGAGTGGGCCAAATCACACAGTGGTTGTCTACCATCAAGCAGAGAAGAGAAAAGGCAGTTCAAGGTTGGCATGTTAAGCAACATGGTCTCCCCTCCATCAATTCTCCACCCATTTTAAAATTTCCTGATTTTGTTTTCATTATAAATGTTGTTGTAGGAACTTTTGAAATCCAGGATGATTGCTTTAGATGAAGATAACTATAAAGAAGCTATTGAAGCCTCGTTCAAAATATCTACTCCTCGAGGCATTGGTAAGTACAGAGTTTTTGACTAGCTTAGTGACTATTTTCCCATATGAGAGCTTCTCTGTAGAATATATTTTTTTTATCCAGAACTTCATGATTGTATATTGGGGAATAGGGGATAGATTTCTGTCACAACTTGGAAGGGTACTTGTGGATCCAAAAGCATTTAAGATTTAGTTGAGGAAGACTCAAAGCATATGGAATGCATCTTTATCCAAAATTCACTGAGAGAGGATCTTATCTGCATTACAAAGGCCTAAAAATATCTCTAAATTGCGATTTCTTATATTTTGGTACTATTATCCAAGATAATGGATGTGAATGAGATGTTGATCATAGAACCGAGGCTAGATAGTTTGACTTGAGGCTTGGTTTGGAATGTTTTCCAAGCTAATTGAGTTAGAAATAAAGAATATCTATATATATACCAGATATGGTCATCGTTGTGTTTTTGAGATGGATGAGTGGCTAAGCTAGGAACCAGAGAACAAGGCAACATATTCCTTAATGCAACTTTAAAAACTTGATGGAAAATTTCAAACACACAGAAAATTTCCTGCCTTAGTTAATGATCTTCACCATTTATATTTCAGGTTCAGCTCTGAATCAAATAATCAATGACAACTCTGTTGAAGTCGATTCTAATTCATCAGATTTTTGGGTAATGGTGGCAGCTCTGAAGGTTGGTGGTTTCCATGTCCAACTAGTACTTTTGAGTATCATTACTAATATTGCTTCAATTTAATCTGATGGATTCAGTTTTCCCATCTTAAAATCAGATTGCCATTGAATTTTTTGTAGAAAATAAAATTTCCTTGTACAAAATAAAATTTCCTTCTAAAATTGGCCCTGTGAAGGTAAGATATGTAGAATCATCAAATATCAAATATAGAAGCTATTAGCTTTTACTTGTCCTTGATATCATAATTTGGTCTAAAACAAACAATATGGAAGCTCTTAACCTTAAATAGTCATTTTCCGTAGTGTTTTTTTAATTTGTTATTTATTATTATTATCTGATTACGATGTCTTGTTTTCTTTCCTTGTTAGAGTAAATTAATTATTCTTTTCATGTTTTGCAGGAATTCATTGCTAATGAAGGCAATGGGGAGGCACCGCTTGAGGGATCAATACCTGATATGACATCTTCAACAGAGTAAGATTTATAGTTAGAGTTGCTCCATATCTTTTGATGACAACACCTGTTTTTGCACTGAAGAAGTATTTATCTTACAGATGTTATGTAAATTTGCAAAAGATCTACCAGGCCAAGGCTGAGGCAGACTTCCTTGCAGTTGAGCAAAGAGTGAGGAATATTCTGAAGAGAATTGGCAGAGAACCAGATGTCATTTCAAAGACAAACATAAGAAGCTTCTGTAAAAATGCAAGAAAGCTCACTGTAAGTCATTTGATCTATATGAACACCATAAGCAATTAAAGTTTATGACTAAATTATTCATACTTCCTGAACTAATGTTTTGCTTTCATGTCAATGTAGACATTAAGTGACGTGAACCATTTGTCCTCAAGAATTGCTAGGTGTCCTGGATGGCATTTCTTTAAAAAGACCTAGTTGTAACTTTCATTGTGAACATTGATTACTCTTGGATGGAGGAGAAGTGACTCAATGAAAAGGAGTCAACTTCTGTTGCCACATCCTTAGTGTAGTTTAATTCCTTCTAGAGTATATCCTAGTATGATTTTATCTCAATAGGTTCTATATCGCTGCCTTCTGTTGTTTATTCTCATTACTGGTGACTCTAGGAGTCAAATTATGAAAAATTGTATAGATGTCAAACTTCTTCTTTTTGTAGTAACTGTTACAGATTGTTAAATGCCTTAGAATATCTTCATTATTCAAGTATTGCCACTTAATGGTGACTTTTTTCAAGTGTTTGAGTTGTAGCTATATCAAAGTCTTTCAAAATGATAACAAAAAATTCCTTTTTTTTTTCTCAAAATAAATTCTTTCCAATGTTCTTAGTCAAATGACAAATTGTGATTATGAGTACAAGTTTTCTTCACTTCAGTATATCCCTTGTTGGGTTATTTCCTCCATTTTGTGTACTTATATTGATTGTTACACGAAGTTTTCTTTACTTCAGTTACATGCCTCATTGGATTATTAGCTATTTTTTTAGTACATTGTTTGTTACATTTTGTTAGAAGTACTCAAATCTTTGAAGAAGGAGAGAATGATAGACAAGCATAACTCTATTTGTTTGTTCAACTACATTTCAAAGCTCGGTTGAATGGGGTATATATAGTGCTCATGTTGAGCATCTCTAGGTGGTTAAATTAGTTGAAATTTAATTATTGTAAAATAAATGAAAAAAGATGGCAGCTATGATATCAAAACTTGGCGATGAGCTTGAGGAGGCGAATTTTTTTAAGAAAAAAGTCTTTAGCTTTTTGAAGCTCATTCAATTTTTTGCTCTTTGACTGTTCCATATTCTTTTCAACCAAATGGAAATGCTGAATAAATGAACTAGAACTCTAACTTGTTCTTTCAACTTGATCTTCAAATGCATGGTTATGTTGAGCATCCCAGACCACCACATTAATTGCAGTATAATGCATTTAACTAACCTATCAATGTTCACAAACAAATGACAAGTCTCTGGGCACATTAATATTCGTAGCAATAAACCAATTCATGTACATGAATCATGATTAATATAATCATATTTTCCTGTCCTATGATCAATGCAAGATCTATTAATTTTCTTATATCCTTCACATTTAGGATGCAGCAACAGAACAACCCTGTAGAATGATTTTCTTGCTAGCACGTTCTGTTTACTTCATGTTGTGCTTATGGAAACTGGTTTATACAGGTGTGCAGATATCGCCCAATTGAAGATGAGTTCAATTCTCCTTTGCTGCCAGAGTTGCAGAAGTATTTGAATGATGAGGACTACAGGTGACTGGCTCTTTCACTTTTGCTGCATTTCATTTTTTTTTAAAGTAGAAAATTTAAACATTCAAACACTTTCTTTCTTATTTTTTCAAGGATATGTATATATATATATCGTTTTTTGTAGAAACTGCTTATTTTCTAAACTATCTAAGAGGGCCTTATGGGCTTTAGAAAATTCAAACCACACTAATTAATGAACTTCGAATTCCTTTAATTGTTGATCATCATCACCAATAAAGATAAAAATTATATCATCTAACATGTTTTGAAATTTGAACCTTCCAGAGAGCTCATTACTTTTTACTGTAACAGTGTTGCCATTGGGTTCTATATCCTACTTCGTGCTGTTGACCGATTCGCAGCAAATTACAACAGATTTCCTGGTATTTTTGATGGGTAATGCCTCTTCTCTCTCTCTCTCTCTCTCTCTCTCTCTCTCTCTCTCTCTCTCTCTCTCTCTCTTTTAGTGCATATGCATGTCAAATGAAGCAGTAGTTCCTAAAATCTAGGACATTTCCTACAGAGAGCTGGATGAGGACTTATCTAGATTGAAATCTACAGCTCTTGCATTACTGAGCGACTTAGGTTGCAATGGATCAACCTTGTCTGAAGACCTAACTAATGAGATGTGCCGGTATGGTGGGGCTGAGCTCCATGCTGTAGCTGCCTTCATAGGAGGCGTTGCATCACAAGAAGCAATAAAGGTAAGATTTACTGTCGATATAGGCCAGTCCATTGAAGCATTTAACTCTACTACTGCTAAGTTTTATCTTGTTGCTTGATTTTTTTTTTTCTTCCAGCTCATTACGAAACAATTTGTGCCCATGACTGGCACTTTCATCTTCAACGGCATTGATCTGAAGTGCCAATTACTCGTATTATAGTAAATGGGAAGTCTCTTCAACTTGCAAATGAAGCTCCAGAGATTGCAGCAATGGGTATGATACATCCGCTTATGTCGACAACTTTAGCTGGCGAGCCTCAGAGATTTTGGTTTCGATGTCATTGAGGTGAGCGATCAAAGCAATGAGAGAGAGAGTCCTTCCCAAGCCCAACCCACATTGCCTTTCGGCACGCTTACCCTGGGATCTCTTGTTCATCTCATCTTTTTCTCAAAGTCATGTAGGCATCTCTAGCAGCAGAATTTTCTTATATGGGGATGGGAATTTTATTTTTAAACATTAATCAATGGTTTTTCTTTTATAGAATTTTTTTTTTTGGATCATTTTTGCAGCATCAGAAGTTTTCTCCTGACATGGCAAATCATCACATCCATGTAATTTCGTTATTGCCCTTCATGAGTTCTCCATGAATTTGGGAATTATTTCGTAGAGCTGAGCGTAGTTGAATCTGTGAGTATTTTCAGCTGCCAAGATGTAAATAAATTTAATATATGCAGAAAAATGTTCCAAGGTAACTTTTTTGTTTGACTTAAATTGTCACCTAGATTTGTCTAAGCATTAGGAAAAGGAATTATTTCAACTTAATTACTGATTATAAGTGTCAAAAATCTCTACTAAAGTGGAAATTATGCTCCAACACTTGCGTTTATAACTTGTTACTCAAAATCACATTTGACCCAAAAGTATGAATTTAATTCACTTTCACTTGTTTTGCATTTTTAAGACGTTTGAGAGGATGAGCTAGCAGAAGCACTTAAACAAAAATTAGCTAAAACAGTCGTACTTTTATAATTTCAGGATCTTAATAACTTACACAAGTAAAAATAAAAAGAAAAAGGTGGGCATGATTCTGATCGGGAGACCTTTAGGCTACCCATATGGTTCATTTCAAACAAAGTAATACAAAATTTTGAAAAACAAATGAAATCCAAAAAAAGATCAAACAATCCATCTATCTGGTATAACATTACAACTCGTCCTTCAAAACTTGGATCATCAAAATTTGAACGATAGGAACAGATCGGAGTGTTTCTAGCTCTGGACCAGTGACCAGGGGAGCTAAACATGCAGATAACTGAGCAAGCATTCAACCAGAAGAGGTTGGTGCCGGTCTTTTTGAAGGATTGTACACACTGTATTCCCCGAATTCGCGACGTCCACTGGCAAAAATAGTGTACCCAGTATCAAATCCTTTTGCACAAAGAACCAAGATTTAGTCGCTAAACAAGTTTTGCAGCAATTCTCTACCATACAAGGTCAGAAGGAAGAGGTCAGTTGTTTTGCATTTAAATAGACACTCCTCAATTTTTGTTAGTGGGCGTCAGGGCAACATGATGATTATTTGGTCATGTAAAGCAAAAGAGCATAGAGTAGAAATCTCACAATGTCAAACGGTTTACAAATCCCAAATTTAATTCGTTGGTCTGCTCTGATTGAGTGTCATGTCACAAAAAATTCTCTGAAACAATTTCCTAAGGACCATAAATGTGTTCCTGATTCACTCTCAATCTAGGATATGGGTCATAGAATTTGGACTAACCACAAACTTTGTGAGTAGATACAAGAACTGCACAAAATTAAAGAGGTAATTAGCCCAAACATAATTAGGCTTCTAAAAGCTTCCATGCAACGTTGGTTTTCAATTTCCAATCAATTTTTCTCCATGCCAGTTCTATAATATTTGAGTCTAGAACTCTTTCAGGTTTTCAGAGAATTTTCATATGAGCATGCAATAATAGATCTTTATGAGGTGATTTACAACCAGTGGAGATGGATACCATAGATAGATCAAACAAAGAGCAACAAAAGACTAAAAGAATGGCAGTTAAATTGTTAATATGCCTCAGAAGTTGGCGAACTACCTAAACAATCAAACAGATCAGATGGCAAATTAACATACCTGTGCTTTATATCCCAACCACCTGGTAAGAAACGAGGATGAATAGCTTCCACAAAGACCTGTCTCCATGTTTGACAAAATTGGCGAATACCCTCTTCACCATATTCCTTTAATAGATAATCCACAATTTGTTTCCCATGTGGTCCATGTCCTAGCAATGATAGCTTTTTATTATATTTAGCAGAGGTAATCCCATAAGATGTAGGATCACAAGAATTCACAGTTGCATATGAAATTCCTCTACTTTGATGATCTTCATTGTCATCCACAGCATTTTCGATTCTTTCATCGACGTTTACATCTGTATTACCTGTCATGGAAGTGTCATCATTGGCCTTTACATCACAGCATGCAGAAATTTCCTTCATGCTAGCATCTATCTCTAATAAATAATTCTTATCTTCTTCTTCATAGTATCTATTTTCAAAAGTAGTTTGTACCACATGCGTTCCATTGCTTTCTAATCTTTCACAGATACCAAGCATGCCCTTGCTATCAGTATTGGCATTGCTTGCTTTACTTGAAACAATATCACCTGACTGATGTTTGAGAAATATCCCTCTTTTCTTTGCAAGTCTTCTTCTCTCATGAGGACTCATACCAACTAATAAAGCTCTTTCAAGATCTTCCTCTGATATTTCCTTCCTCCCAAAATACGTCATTACTATCTGCAAGTAAATGAAAAAAAAAAAAAAAAAACTAAATATCACTATTTGAAAACAGCATTGAGCTTACCATTGGTTAAGGGAGGTTGGCCAAGAGCAATTGTATAATGTCATTAAAAGTAAGCGGATCCTAAATTGGCAGCCAGACACCTTCCATGACCCAATTGTTCTCACTTTATAATGGCTTTCAGGAATTACTATGATAAAAACTCAAACAATTGAGCATTTAAACAGAAGAAGAACATAACCACCTGTGTTAGCTCTTCATGACGTTTTGATGGCATTCTTGGTCCATGTCGTATAAGAGCCATAGCTGCAGTTCGCAACTGCAATGGAGAGACACCTGGTTCTTCTGAGTTCTGCACAGATACAGATGCGTCAGAATTATCCTCAGATAGCCTTGAATCAGCTACTTTCTTAACAAAAAGCGGTATTCCATATTCTGCAGCTATCCGCCTTTTATGTTTTTCTGCAGCAGAATGAGCAATCTCATGACAGTCCACACAAAGAAGCACAATATCATGAGAACGATGACTCTTCAAGTGTTCTGGGAAATGAATTCTGTAGCATGAGGGTATTATTCGATACCGCAAGTAGTGGTTCCTTTCGCCGCATCCAACACAAATATTTTTTTTACTTTGAATATAAAAATCATTGCCCTCGTCTTCTGGGCGACCTTTCGGTTCAAAAAGAAGCATTATTGCTGGTGGATCATCCTCAACAAGTTTCGCCAAGTCCCGACGAAGATACCTTCAAGGTGTGGGCAATAAGTATAAGTGAATGCAAGAACAGTTAGACAACTGGATTGAAAACTTGAAAAAGAACTTACCACTCAAGCTTTCTACGGTCACAGTAGCAAAGTAATCGACCATCACTTGCATAAATCCTACAATTGTGATAAACTGGAGACTTGCAGGAAAACTTTTGTACAAATAGCTGCCTGGAAGCTTTTCTACCAATGTGTTTGGCAAACTTATCCACCTTTTGTTTGACAGATAGACCAATTTCTGGTTTCATGTTGAATTTGCACAACAATGCATAATTATAAATAGAAAGGGGACAGCTCCTATTGGTGTTCAGATGCTTTTGAATAGTATCTATAAAAACATCACTAGGGCTGCAACCATTATCATGGAGAAGATGGAGTACGTCCTCTACATGACTACAAACAACAGGCGATGGAGAAGGGATGAGGGAAGAACCAACAATGAAAGAATCCAGGTCAAGATCAGCTCCAGAAATGGTGTCATAAATTTCTGTTTCAGTCTTTGGAACCTTTGATGCAAGGGCAAAAATAGCATGATCAGATAGCATATATCTCAAGCTTTCATCATGCACGCGAGCCTGAAATGAAGGCCATGAGCCATACATTCATATTAAGATTTGAAAACAAAATTTAACCTGGAAACAATAAGTAGATGGAATAGATGTAAAAAATTTGGCTATTAGCACCAGATAAGCCATGAAAACAAAAGATGATCTTGAAAACAGCTCATTGTCAATTTGTCATACAGCTAATCAATATTTACTTTAAATTAATTTGCAGACACTCCCTGTTATGCCCACTTGTTCTTGAATTCACATGGAGGTCCGTACTAAGAAATTTACCTGCTTGCCTCATTATGCTTAATCATTTGCACTCAAATCTGAGCCCAAGGTCTAATCAACAATTTACGAAGTCTGTCTTATGTAAAGGTCAAATATAATGCACTCTATTTTCAATTTGGTCACCTTCCATCAAGGCATTTGGGATGCCTAGTCACAAGGCATTGGGTCTTCTCTCTGTGATTTTCTTTTATGATTAGATTATAGAGACCTGCAGTTAAGATGTGAAATGATTTTTAAAATGGAAAGCAGCAGTAAATCAATTAGCTATATAATTGCTTCTGATATCTGAATTTTTAGGTCCAAAAACAGAGCAGAAATCAGAGGTAGCTAATTTGATAAAGTTCTTGATTGTCCGACAATTATTAAGCCAAATTCCTAACAGCATTCCAGCCAATTTGCAAAAAACAACTACCATGTTTTTCAATGATTCTGCCAATAAGTTCAAACCTTAGGTAGGCATTCTCATAGAAAAGTACATGAAAAAATATTATTGATATCAGTAACAGCAAAACAGAAAGTGCAATCCTCCATCACCAAAAGTGACTGAATTGTGTCGAGCATCCCCATAACACGACTAGATTACATTAATATTTACACAAGCACTCCATTTAAACATCCAATCCGTCATCGAGAATCCTTTTGCCAATGGTGAAGCAAACATCATGCTCACAGTCAATTTGGTCTTCTCTTCCCCCAAGTTTCATACAGCTTTCTTGTTTCCCCCAGAAATTTTGTTGTTTCTTTCTCGCCACACTGCCCATAATGCGGTCAGAAAAGCAATTTGTCCAAGACCCTTCTCATTTTCCAATGAAGAAATGTGGCCAAGTGACAGACTCTCCTCCATCTGTGAAGGGGGAGCAAACCGCCTTGCTTGAAAAGATGAACCATCCTCTCCAAATCCAAACCACATAAGGAGCATTGGAAGAAAATGTGATCAATTGATTCATTGTGAAGACATAAGGCACATCTATTTGAGGACAGGAAAATGTTAATGAACCTTCACAGAAGAAGGTTTGGCTGTGATTGGTTCAATGGGTAAGAGTACAAAGAACGACAGGTAAACTTCTTGGAAGAGTCTAACGACCATAAGAATCTATCACCTCATGGGACAAGGACACAGTTTCTGACCTATCTAAGAGCTATGCAGTTTCTCCGTTTCCCTATTAGTCAACACTCTAGTCAACTGAAGGTTCCATAATGAGATATATTGTTGATCATGCAGGTGCGTTTCATAAAGGAAATGATGCGTTGATTATGATGGTTGGAAAAGGTTAAATACATTTTGTGACATCCTGTATCATATAGGATGTTGAAATTAGATTGTACGCTCAACTAACCACGTTAATTACAATAATTAACTTAGAAGTTAAAATCCTCGTTTACGAAATAAATTTATGTTAATTTAGTAGTAAACTTCTACATAATGTATTTTTAGTCAATTGGTGCATTACAGAAGTTCTTTGACTGTAGAAAATGATCGAAGTTATCAAATCTTAAAATACTGAGAATTTTAATGCAAATTTGGCATTAAATTAATTAGGATGCCGATACGAGTCCAACACAACTAACTGTGTTTGAATCGGAAGTTAGTCACGCAAATTAAGCTCTATCGCATGAATCGAGATATGTCATGCAGATCGAGGCATTCCACATCATGAGTTTGATAAGTGTCAACATTTCATTGGGCCACACCACTTACCAATGCATGAGTTGACAAGATGGAGAAATTGGTGCATGTGATGATGTGAAATGTGGAGGAACAATGAGCATTTAAAAGAAAAATATTTAGCATGCAACCCATAATAAATTTTATAATAATAAAGAGACTATTGCACCATAAAAGACAAATTAAATGTTGGGGGTTCTCCAACCCAACGTGTAGAGAAGACAAAATAGAGGAGAGAGGAGGGAAATGAAACAAAAAGGAGAAAATGGTGGGGGTGCTCTTGCAACTACTTTTAAGCAAGAGTAAGGCAAGTATCTCCTCCTTTCTTTATCATTCTCATTGTTTATTCCATTTTTATTCATGATAATGTCTACTATTTTTTGTATTTTTTATCTCCGTTATTTAGTTTTGAACCTTTATTTCATACCCATATTTGTAAGGGGAAAAAAACTTGTAGTTTATACAAGACCGACTAGCCTAGCTTGGATTATCTTTCTCTATGTAAACATTTGTAATAAAAAAGTTGGGTATGAGATATAAAAACTAGGAAGTGAGAAGAATAAAGAAAGAAAAAAAAAAGGAGTGGAATGAAATAACTATGGAAAACACATGAAAAATGCCTAAGAAAATGGTTGCATGATCTAGAAAATGAAAAAAGAAACAGTGATAACAGCCCTTGTTTGAGCTTAGTTTTCTCTATCAAAATCAAATATATTGGGGTCATGGGTTAATGATAGTTGTAGGAGGATGAAAGAAGAGATTACAACTGAGAATCATAAAAAAAAAACGTGGTGTTATCCATGTTAAAATGAAGTTCGAACATGCACTATTCACCAAGAAAGAACAGGAAAGTTTATGAGCAACCATATTTAAGGCTCATTTCAACCATCTAAGTTAGTTAGATTTGATTTATGGGTTAGTTGAATTAAAAATATAATGTTTGAGAGTAAAAATCATGAATCATGACATAAAAATGATAAAAGAAAGTCAGCTAAAAATAGGTGTAAAAATGGTTGCGGGAGTTGTTTGTGTAGTGTTGAATGTGAAAAAAAAAATATATTGGCCCCTTTTTTGTTATTACCGTATTTGGACCAGTCCATGTCAAGTGGTATCAGAGTCAGGTTGGCTTCCAGCAACACCTTCTGCTGATCATTAACTCCAAGGGTCTTGAAACACTTCCCTATCTCTCTAACAAAAGACTATGCCTCAAGTGCCTCTACAATCTCATAGAAAGTAGGTGGATGTAACCTCACAAATTCCCTAACAAGCTACACCATGTAGTTAGGCTGAAATTAAACCTCCTGCTGTTGTGCTGGTTGAGGGACAGGTTGAACATGGGGTGGAGCTTGTACAGCTACTGGCAGAGGTATGCCTACATATCCCATTGGAGGAATGGGTGTGTCAATAGGGGATGGCGCAGGTATTCACTCAAAACCTAGAGGTAGGAGAGATGCATCATCTACCAATAGCGTGGGACTTGCTGTCGTTGCTAGAAGAGGAGGGGTATGCGCCTGAAGTCGCTACGCCTGCTCAATCCTATCAATTTGCCCCACAAGAGCACGTAACATTGTCATCACCTCACTCTCCTCTCAAGATGGTGAGACCTTTTCTCCCAGAAAGATTTGAACTTGTGACAAAGACGATGGACGAAGCTTTTAGCTAAGTATAATTTTGACTTGCAATATTATCCTGGAAAGGCTAATGTAGTTGTTAAAGGGTATCTTGAGGTTTAGTATGCGAGGAAAGTTTGCTCCTAAATTGTACGCTCGACTGACTATGTTAATTATAATAATTAATTTAGAAGTCAAAAATCCTTGTTTATTTTATAAATTTATGTTAATTTTAGACTAAACTTCTACATCATGTATTTTTTTTTTTTTTTTTGAAATGGGCTACATCATGTATTTTTAAACAACTAGTGCATTACAGAAGTTCTTAGATTGTAGAAAATGGTCAAAATTATCGAATCTTGAAATACTGAGAATTTTAATGAAAATTTTGCAAGAAATCGATCAAGACGTCGATATGAGTCCAACACAATTGATTCTGTTCGAATCAGATGTCGGACACATAAATTGATGTCTATCATGTGAATCGATATATGTCACGCAAATCGAGGCATTCCATGTCATGGGATTGACAATTGTCAACATTTCATTGGGTCACACCATTGGCCATTACATGAGTTGACAAGATAGAGAAAGTGGTGCATGTGATGATGTGAAATGTGTAAGAACAAGTGGTATTCAAAAGAAAAATATTTAACATTCAACCCATAATAAATTATATAATTATAAAGAAGCCTTTGATTATAAAAGACAAATGAAATGTTAGGGGTTCTCCAACCCAACGTGAAGAGAAGAAAAAAAAAATAAGGGAGAGACAAGGTAAGTGAAAGAGAGAGGATAAGAAGCAAAAAAGAATAGGAGAAAATGGTTAGAGATGCTCTTGTAACTACTTTTGAGCAAGAATAAGGCAAGTATCTCTTCCTTTCTTTACCATTTTCATCATCTATTCCATTTATATTAATGATAATACCTACTATTTTTGTATTTTTCATCTCCGTTATTTAGTTTTGAACCTTTGTTTCATACCACTTGCAAGGAAAAAAAAAACTGGTAGTTTGTACACGACCAACTAACCTAGTTAGGGTATCTTTATCTATGTAAAGACTTGTAATAAATAAGCTGGGTATGAAGTTAAAAAAGTTAGGAAGTGGAAAGTATAAAGAAAAGAAAGGAGTGGGATAAAATAAAGGTTTAAAACTAGATAATGGAGATGAAAAAATAGAAAATAGTAGACGTTATCATGAATAAATATGGAACAGATGATGAGAATGGTAAAGAAAGAAGGAGATACTTGTCTTACTCTTGCTCAAAAGTAGTTACAAGAGCACCTCCCACCATTTTCTCCTCTTCTCTTTTTCTTCTTATCCTCTCTCTTTCACTTCCCTCCTTCTCTCTCCCTTCTTTTTTTCTTATCTTCACGTTGGGTTGAAGAACCCTCAACATTTCATTTGTCTTTTATGATCCAAGGGCTTCTTTGTAATTATATAATTTATTATGAGTTGTATATTAAATATTTTTCTTTTAAATGTCACTTTTTCCTCCACATTTCATGTCATCACATGCACCACTTTCTTCATATTATCAACTCACGCAATGGCCAACGGTGTTGCCCAATTAAATGTTGACACTTATCAACCTCATGACTTGGAATGCCTCGATTTGTGTGACATATATTGATTGGCGTGATAGACATCAATTTCCATGTCCAACATCTAATTCAAACAAACCAGTGGCATTGGACTCATATTGACATCCTAATCGATTTGATATCAAATTTGCATTAAAATTCTCAGTATTTCAAGATTCAATAATTTCGACCATTTTCTGCAACCTAAGAACTTATGCAATGCACCAATTGTCTAAAAATACATTATGTAGAAGTTTAAAACTAAATTAACATAAATTTATTAAATAAACAAGGATTTTTGACTTCTAAGTTAATTATTATAATTAACGCGATCAGTCGAGTGTACAATCTAATGTCAATATCCTATACGATACAGGATGTCACACATATGGGAAATACTCAACCAACTTTAAATTATCCAATGAACAATCCTCCCAAAATTTGAATCTTTGTACATTTCCCACTTTGGTTTCACTAAAGGAAATAAAAAAATTTGAGGAACAACTGATGGAATGAACTTCTAGGGACTCCTATAAGTTGATGTACAAATCCTTCCATAAACTACCTAATTCGAGCACTATTGTCATTGAAATTAAACACAATTGATTTAATCTCCTCTTCCTCAAATGGCCTCCCAAGCCAAACAACACATCTTCATTCGAGATTCTAGCCCAATCTAAACTTAATCGCCAACTCTCCCTTTTTTTTACGAGAAAACATTTTGGAGGTCAGCTACAAACTTTATTATGACCTCTTCCTTAGACTCAATCGACTACTGATCTTCTCATTCAAACTTTTGAGATAGCATCGTTATTCCTTTGATAATTCAAGAACCCATGAGAAAAACCTGTACTAGCACCACCTTCTTTTTTTTCCTTAATCTTAGTCTTATGTAATGTCATTCAATCTTCCCTCAGATAAATCTCTACTATCCGTTGTCCAACTTCCTCTTTTGTTATCAAACTCTCAAATAAGACTTTCTAATTGTCTTCAACGGCCCACATCTTTCAATCACTATCCCAATCCTCAACGTGTCCTTGCCAATGAGGCATTTGGCAAGTGGTAAGACGTTGAAGTGAAACCCTGCCAAGTGCGAGTTTAATTGTGACCCAACACCCTTTCCCAACGAAGTGGCGAGGAGATTAATCATGATCGTTGCGTATTGGCCACCGATTACTCTTTGAGTGTGTGCTTTTGTCTCTACTTCCGAAAAAAATAACCAAAAAAAAATTTCTTAAAATGGATCCTATAACATGTTTTAACTTCAACATAAATTTATGAACTTTCCATCAATAAAAATCAAGCGAACTCCACCCTCATATCCGTATCTTGAAATGGCTTATGGCTAAGCCATGTATTCTTCTTTCTCCAAGCGAAAGGGAGTTGGGCCCGTCACACTATTATGGTATCCATTAGAATGGATTTCTGATTAGATGCCATTCTTGTCAGGCTTCTTGGCTATAGTAAGGAAACACACTCTCCCACCCGTGAGATATAACAAAGCGCTCTAATCTACTACAAATAAGGGAAACCCTCAAGTTGGACCAAGTGTATGTCATGCTCCTCAATGGGGGGTCCTTCAAGTGAAGCTCTCTAAATAAGAAGATCAAACTCCTAGATACTCCTTGTCAATCTATCATTGATTATTTCCTTTCCCCAAAGGTATAGGAGTACTAAAATCCCCACATAAGGATCATCTCATTACATGCCACCACTAGCCCAGCTTTCATCCCAAAAATCCTACCTTTTGACCGAGATCGAATGGTTGTTAACTCCTATAGGCCACCACTTCCAATTTGACTAACCTTTACTAGGAGGGAGACTAAGAAAATACCCACTATACAAGTTTCTACCTCCACTAACCTTGGTCCCATGCAATAAGTATACCACCCTATGATCCGTTAGCTTCATATGTGTCCATCCTTTGACACAACAACCCCACATTTGCCCCACATTTGCCCGACTTCCAAAAGTCGTTCTCTTAGTTTCTTGTAACACAGTAAGAGCCAGTGAAGCTCTATTGACTTGCCTTATGATTAAGCATCTTTTCCGAGCATTTTCCAGTTCCTGGACATTCCAAGACATAATCCTCATCTAGACTAGTTGTTCTCCTTCCTACTAAAGGACCATTTCACAAAAAATCTGTGTTCTGGACCTTGAATTAATAGCCACTGTGATTTTGCCTTTTCCAACTTTGTGTACTTTCAATCCATATACTTCCTCCTTCAATCTTAGGGACCTTATACTACCATTGCAAGTTCAATGAATTGATTAATGAATTGCAGCTAAAATTTTAGAATCAGCACACATTCAAGGGTACCTCAAAGTGTAAATGAGATGGAGGAAGACGGAGG
>JAJIYU010010564.1:0-15972 GCA_030144865.1 Tinospora cordifolia | reverse complement strand
GTTGGCAAGAAAATCAGCAGCTTGATTGCCTTCACAAAGAGTGTGTTGGATCAAAGACAATACAATCATTTTGAAGGAGCTGTTGACAATCCACGACTAGTACAGCAAGAGTGTGGTGATCAAAATTGGACGACTAAATGAATTGTAGATAGCTGTAGATCTCGATTTAATTTAAATTTTTAACATAACATTTAACAAGGTTAAAATTGAAATTGGTTACAAAATTACAAAAATAAATAAATAATTAATGAAATAGGATGAAATACACATCATTAAAATAATATTTTTAAAAAATAGTGGACAAGTAAAATAATTTTCTTTTTTGAAAAAACTTTAGAATATTTTGTCTAAGATTTCATGATTTCAAAAATAGAGAAAGAATAGAAAAAAAAATACATGGAAGACCAAAATGGAAGAAAGGAAAAAAAAAGCAAAAAGAAAAAATAAATAAAAAGAAAAAAAATGAAGAACATAAAAAACAAATAAATAAAGATACAAAAAGAAATAAGCAGGAGAAAAAATAAAAAGAAAAAGAAAGCAAAAAAGAAAAGAACAAAAAGAAAGAAAGAAAGAAATTGGAAACTAAAGTTAGAAAAAAAAATATTATATGATCAAAGTCAAAAAAAAATAGATATTTGGTCAAAGTGAAAGAAAGGAAAAAAAAATAATATATGACTAAATTAGGAAATAAAGAAATCTTCATCAATTAAGAGAATATAAGAAATTTAAGAAAAATAGAAATTTTAAAGATTTTAGAAATTAATATTTAGAAACTCCACACTCCTAAAATTTATAAATAGCATTTACCTTCACTGATTTTTTCTCACACCTAGCACGAGAAATCAAAGTATTTTTCTCTCTCTTCTACACATTCTCTCTTTACTTTTGTTTTTCCTTCTATGACGTGGTGTTAGCATAATTTGTTTGTTTGTTACTTGATTATTGATTATGTTATACATGGCATAACATATGCCACACATATAGAGTTCTTTTTAAAAGCACTTCAAATTATGATGATAATGATGATAATTTTGTACACACTAACTATAACATTAATAAATTTAACAATCCATTTTTTTGAGGTAATGTGCTAGTTGGAGGCATTCTTGATGATCCAAGATTGAGAATGTTGCTTTAGCAATAGAATGGATTGGCCTTGTGCAATCCAAGATTTTAGAATGGTGTCAAAATTAAAGTTTGAATGAGAACTATAAGGATGCGCGGTGCGCAAGATTTAGAATACGCCACTTAAGAATATTGATTCCTACCAACACGATCTACTGCATATACTAAAATGTTAATTGGTATGCTTACTGTTTGCAAGTGTTTGTACATTTATTACTTGCTCTTGTATAGTTATTGTTATAAAAGTAGGAGGATCCACTGGACTCTTAAAGCTCGTCCCTTTATTTGTCTCTTTCATAGGTATGATGAGCCCTTAGATATTGCACTAACTCTTATGACACTGTTGATTTATGATTAAACAATTTAGAAATGCTAATCTCAATTTTGGTTATTAAAATAAGGACCAGATATGGCTTGACGATTTTTGTTTCATCATTTTAATTAGATTATGATTTTATCATTAAGTTATTAAATACTTTAAGTTGATTTAAAGTTTTAAGTAACATCCGACCTCTTACTTTTGAATTTAATAATGAACTTCCAAGATATAAACTTGTTATTTACATTATATACTCATTCTTAAAGTTATTCTTGAATATCAAAGTCTATTTTCAAATATATATATATACACTACCAGTATATTTTTAATATTTTGTTTGCATACGAAGATTATAAGTTGAGTTGTTAGTGGATAAGTCTTGTTCTGAGTAAAGCTAAACATTGAAAGGGAGATGAGATATTTTATTCAAAAAGGCTGGTTATTCTAAGTAAACTATGTCTCGCCGCCTATGTTGGAGGTTGTTCTATTAGCTCATACAAGTGATTAAAGTTGAAACAACATACTTGAAATTAATTTTCTATCAATTAAAAATTTTCTACATATAAAAATTATTTAAGAAAAATAAACTTACTAAAAAGGGTTTTCCGTATAAGATATATTTATAGAATACGATAGAAATGCATGTTCTTTAAAAAAAAAAGATTTTTAACTCCAAAAAATATTTTATTAGTAAAATTTTCAAATAATTGAAAGAAAAAATTAGAAAAAATTATAGTAACAAAGGGAGAGGTGTTACAATTGAGTAACACAGGGGTTGAACATTATAGTCAATTAGTCATAATAATAACCACAAACAACTTTGTAACACTTCAGTTCTCAGTCCTTAGTTTCTGTCGCGCATGAGAGACAAGTTATTAAATGTCGGCACATATATTATTTGTCGAGAACCAGGATATTACTTTTCTTATATTCAATTCTCATTAAATATCATCTCGACATACCAGAACTAACATAAGTAATCAAACTCTAGGAGTATCACATGAAAAGCATGCAACAATCATCAATAGTTAAATTATTAACTTCTACATTTAAAATTTAAATAAACATGAAACGTGTTTCTAACTGAAATATCTAGATATGGCTTATGTGGCCGAAGTCTGAACCATAAAGAAAATTACTAATTTAATACCAGTCTGGAGGGTCATACACTCAGTCTAAACTAACTATCCAACAAAAGAACTCTGATAACAACCTCAACAACGAGGTTTACAACTCTTATAGTACTATGTTGTACTATCAACATGAGTTGTCTCAAGAGTCACTGGAAATAAAGATGTGATGTGAGCTCAAGAGTCTAGTGGATCATACACAGTACATCAATAGCATTATTTAAATCAAATGCTGAACATGCAAACATTTATCATTCATTAGGCGTTTCAAACATTTAGTGATATTTTAACAAGTCAAACTCTTTATAAAATGGACATGAAAAGGGAGTGTTGTAAATGCTAATGAAATGAATGTATACAACCTTCAATTCTTTATGAATATTCATAATTTTTACCTATTTCATATTTCTTGAGCTTTTTGGTTATTATGTCTCTAATTTAGTTGTATTTCTCATATTCTTTTTGGATTTATAATCATCTTTTAATTTATTTTTATTTTATAATTACTTTGAGTTATTTCCTCAAAATTTGAAATTTAGCATTTGAAATAACCATCTCAAACAACATCCAAAAGAAAGGAAAATTTGAGCCGTAATTTTGAACGAAATCAGCTGCAAATATTTTGGTGGCAGAACAGGTCATGTGTTTCAAATAGAATTAATTTAACCAAGCCAGAAATATGGCAATCCATTTTTAACGTGCGGATCGTCAGGGCCTACCAAGGGCGTGATTGAAAGATGAGAGACCAATCAACAATCCAAGAACTTCTTCCCCTTCACCGAGAATCTCCTACCTACCCAGTTCACGACCGACATCTCTATCCCGGTTTAGATGTGTGCATCGAATTCTAGCTTTGTCGAAACTCTCAATAAGGATAAAATAACAACTACCAAAAGCCACAAGATGGTCTATGCATGGCAGCTGGACGGCCCTTCTCCCACCCTCAAGTTCCCACGAGAAGCTCCCATCCCATGTGGTACGTGGCAGGTGGCATTTGGCGTGGTGCACTTAAGAGAGAGAGAGAGAGAGAGGATATGGGTCATTAACTTTTTGTCAGGACCCAGGACGCGGATGGCGAATGGGGGCGCAGGAGCCCGAGGAAGAATCGCATTCGGAGATCCGTCACCGTGGCTCTCGCCCCGCATACCTATTATTTTATTCATTTTCTCTTCACTAAATGCCCAAAAAATACCAACAAAAAAAACAAAGGACAGGCCCGCGCAGCAGCACAGTGTAAGATTATCATGATTCCCCATTAAAAAGACTCTACAAGATATCAATGAACGCAGGAAATTAAAAAAAATTTAAAACAAAAAAAGGAGCAAATGCATTAGTCCATCGTTCATTCGTTCGCCACAAACCAAAGTAATTGACAACAGAGGATACACAATAATTCCAACAGAAGTATTAACGAAACATGGTCCAATTCAATGTACGGGGCCAAGGGCTGTAACCGGAAGAGCTCATCCACCAGCGCTGTAGGGTCACGCCTAGTTCCATTTTAATTAACCTCCCACGGTCAACAGCGACGGGATAGCGGACAAGTTTGGAACAGGAACGGCAGCGTCCGCATCGACGTTGGCGTCCGCATCGGTATTATTGTTGTTGAGATGGAGTTGGTAATTAGTGCTCCTTTTGGCAGCATTAGCACTGTCTTTGTCTCCTGCTGGCTTGGATGAAGACGGCCTGAACGCCCTCATTGGGCTTGCAAAAGCCCATCCCCAGCTCTTATTCCGACCATGAGGAACCGCAGCTGCTGCCAATGACGATGACGACGATGAAGAAGAAGCGCCTAGACCTCCTTCCTCCCTCTTAGTCCCAGTCCTATGAACGACATTGCTGTTCATACGATCAGATTCCGTCGCCCAATACGAGGAGGACGATGTCATGCTGAACCCCCCGAAAATGCCACCGCACCTCACCCTTTCCTTCATACGATCGGATTTCGACGCCTGCTGCTTGGCTTCCCTCTGTGACTCTACTCTCCTCAGAGTGCAATCTCCGAATCCCGTTGAAATTCTCTCCAAAAAATCCCCTGAAAAGCTTCTACTGCCACAACCCACAGATCTAGATCTCGCTACCTTCCGCCCGAACGACGACGAAGATGCGTCATGGCTACTACTGTTGGGGCTTTCGTTTTCATCTCCGTAATCTGTTCCTACAACTACTCTTCTCGATGAAGATGATTCCCCCCCAACTCTCTTGTCTTTCTCTTTGACTGCCGCTGCTGCTGCTGTTACTGCATGAGTGCCACTGGCACTGGCGTTGACGGAGGTGGGCGTGGGATGGACAGAGGGCTTGGAGTCTCCCTTGTCTCTATTAATATTACTACTACTGTTTCTCCTCCTGGAAGATGTAAGGTGGAGGAAGGACCAGAACCCTGATCTCTTCCTAGGGCTGTATGCATCGGCTTCCAATAGGTGGTGGTGACGCCTTGGAGCTGCAGAAGACTTGCTTCTCTTAAGCACCACCACGCTGTTCACATCTATTTTCTTTGTCTTCTTCTGTGATACAGAGGAGAATGGGGTCCGGCCTCGAACGTCCGGATGACGATGGTTGTTGCCGTTAGAGGACGATGAAGAAGGAGGCACCGAAAGAGAGAGTGAGTGAGAGAGCGAGGAAGAGGAGGCGGCAAATCCAAGAGCTGCACCCCCGCCCTCAGACCTAAAAGAAGGGGAAGAAGAAGATGAGGAAGGTGGAATAGGGAAGAAGGAGGGGTTGGATTTAGAAGAGGAGACCAGCTTCCCCAACTTTTCCTGCAAGCAGAAGGCACAGATCCCGCCCGGACTGTTCCTATAGGGATGGTTGCTGCACTGCGTGCCCTCCCCCAAATCGTCTATTCCCACTCCTCCAACACCAACGCCGCATCCCTTGTCCATCCGACTATATGTACAATATAATACTCTCCTCCTTTGGGTTTAATTTTAACGGATCAAATCTAACTAGCTAAGCTAAAAGGTACCTCCGGAGAGAAAATGTCGGCCGCTATATTTTGTTTCTGTCGCTTCTCTTCTTCGTCTTCTTTGCTGTGTCTGTGTATTCATGGACACGAAGGAGCACAAGAACAAAGCAGATGCGGATACTGATGCGGATGCGGATGCGGATGGGTAGACACTAAACAGGGAGACAGACGCAGGAGTATCTAGGGATGAAGAGGAGAAGGACCTTCGGCCTCCTTGGGACTGCAAGAAGCCAAGAGAACTAGTTGAGAGGAAAATGACTGTTTATGAGAAAGAGAGAGCGAGAGAGCGGGACTTACTAGTCATAGACCCCAGCTGGGGAGGACGGGGACTAGTTTAACGCCCAGCAAATTTAATATGTGGCATTGAATGTGGGGGCTCTTGGGAGCACCAGCGACCACGTGGGGTTCCTCCTCGAATTCGATCTACATTTCATTTTCTATTACGGAACCTCAAAGTGAAGGTTTGACCACTGAGCGGACAAAAGCATCAGCTCAAACTTGTATGTCCAAATCCTAATCTCCTCGTAGGAGCTTGGTGTAATCTGTACCCTGTTGACAGGAGCTTCATATACATAAAGAAGAGAGGGTTTCTTTTTGTTTCTGTTTTTGTTTTTTAACCAACCACCAAAAAAACAAAAAAAAAAAAAAAAGGGAAGAAAGAAAGAAAGAAAGAAAAATGATTTCATATATGAGAAAGTGCTGGATAAGGGTGTGTACCTAAACAGCAACCACAGAAATATGCGTGTTTGTTAATTATTATGCGTAAGTATGGTATTAGAGATGAATATTTCAAGAACTCAAAATTATGCCATATCGTATTCGACGCAGTGTCACTAAACAGTACTGCCTCCTCTATTGTTCCTCTTCCAACCCAAAATGATTCGTCGCCAAACCCACACGCCATTAAGAAACCATTCATTACACATAACTATTAGAATCTACTAGTGTGCATCGCATCCCAAACTCCTTTCTTTTTTCTCTTCCACTGCCTACTCCCATGTGCTTAACCATGCTAGTGGCCAAATTGAGGCATACCACCGCGTTATTATTTGCCATCTAAACCATCACCCTTTCCACTTTATAGGAACACATACATATATATATAGGCTTTGTGGATATTTTTAATGCCTTGGATTGAAAATTAAAGAGAGAATCAAATGTCCGGGTTTGTGGATTTTTTCTTTTCCTTTATGGACACCAATAGAATGTAATTTTCATAATTTTGAAGAATGATTATTATACACAAGAACACAAACACAATCAATATTTTACCATGTCGACAATAATATAAGCAAATAATGACGTGTAATTGGTACTTTTTTCTCGTATTGCCCTAAATTAAGCAATTTTAAGCAACTTCAATACAATTATTGATGTAACTTAGGAAAGATACCCACCCAACGATTTTTTTGACTTTAAAAGACAAAGTTCTGTTTTAAGGGAAAAAAAAAGAAAAACATTGATTTTTTAGAATGCATTAAAATAAAGAAGAAAAAAAAATTCTATAAACTACATATTTTAAGCGACTTTAATACAAGTGATAAGTCCATTGGCTATTAAATGTTTTAACATACATATTCAGAATGCATAGTTTTAAAATTTAATCAATCATTAGTAATTTAAAAACTATTCAAAACATATAATTTTATAGATATTTTTTACCATTCAAATGTGAGCTAAAATAAAATAAAAAATTAATGATGATTGTACTTCATAATCAAATACTATGAGATACTGCATAGAGCATAATTTAAAAGTTTCAAAGTAAAATCATTGCAAAATACAATCCTTTGTTTGTGGGACCTATTTTAGTTGGATAGTCCGTTTTCTTAGCCCTTCTCAAGAGTTTTCTTCACTCAAATCCAGCACAAAATTCTCAGGCTCCCTTTCATTATTCTAAAGTCTTCTTAGTTTTAAAAGGGTTTTATGGTTCACTTGTGCAATTTGATTACAAGGAGAAACTTACAAGCCAAGACGCCTATGTTTTCTTTTTAATTTTTCCTTTTAAATGTAGCAAGTAGGGATTGATTCAAAAACCTTAAAAGGTTCAGTATGGATGATAGAATTGAAGTATTTTAAGAGAATAGGATGAAATAGAATTGAGTAGGCTAGAAGAAGATTAAACATAAAATAATATATTAATGTTTGATACAATACAAAATAATTATAGAAAATAATTATAAATTAAAAAGAGAAAAAAGAAGGAAGGAGAATATAAGCAAAAAGTTTTGTTAAAAATAGAATTTGTATTAGCAATCTCACAAAAAATGATAGAATTGTTATTCATGCCAGCACCTAATATGGAATATGAATATATGACCAACATAATTTTTTATGCCACTTAATTGTAACCAAATATGCAATTAAGTTTAAATAAATCCTTAATTTACTAAATTAACCACCTAAGTATTATGAGAGGTTTTTTTTTTATTTTTTTTTTGACGAGTTTTCGATTTAGAAAAGGGCTTCAATAAACTTTCAACCGTTTTGATATGCAAAGGTCCCATTAGAGGAAATTAAGATCCAGTGGCTCATGAAGGCGAGTGCTGCAGCATGAGCTGCGAAGCTAACGAACGTGAAACCTAGAGTACGTAACGCAGTTTATACTTCAATTCCCACGCAAGAAAATTACAGTTCCACTCATTTATTATAAATATAAGTGGAGAAAAGGGCTCCTCACCATGGGCAAGGGCTCCTTTGCCACAAAATCAATATTGGGATCTTTTTATACGTACATAATTAGTAATTACGTGATGGCTACCATAGCGTGCTCTTAGCCTTCAATTCAAAAACATCTACTTAGCTAGCATGTGTCATAAATGATAGTAGGTATCAGTGTTGTCATTTTTTTATTTTCAGAATCCTGAAGATTCAACTAATGGTTAAACTTATTTAAAATTTATTAAACTGTTCATATCATTAACTTATTAAACTCTTACCCATTAGATTATCTTTTATAATAGTTATAGTTTATTAGATTATACTTTATGGTCTTATAATCACATCAATCCATTAAATATACTAATTATAATATTTTATTTATAAAATATATTTTTTAAAATATATATTATTCATATTTAAATTAAAAATATATAATTATTTAAATAAATAAAAAATTATATTTTAATTCATTATTTAAAATTATTTATGTTAAAATTATTTATTTAAAATTAATTTTTAAATTAATTTATTAATTTTAATTATTCAAAATTTTTAAAAAATGTATTGATTAAATTTAAATTATATATATAGGGCTACCTTGGGCAGCCCCACAAAAAATTAATGGGCACTACCATTTAAAAAAAAAAATTATGAAACCGAGCGCTTGGTGCCATTGAGCGCCAGCTAGACGCCCGTAATGTGCATCCAATATATACAATGCTCAATGAGCGCCAGATTAGAGCCCTAACTATGCACGCCAAGGGCTTTGATTTAGGTTGGTCTAAGAACATTTACAATGATCAGACTATTTTTGAATTTAAGCATCCAACACATTATTAATTCGTTAAACTATTTATTTGTTAGACTATTTCTCACAGTGGTTCACAACTTATAAAATAAAATTTTTTTAAATACATATAATTTAAATTATTCACAATTAAATAAATTTTTTTTGTAATTAATTTTTAAATTATATTTATATTTTTAAAAACTATTTATCTAAAATAAATTATTTATTTATTTTTAAAATATCAGTTTTTATTTTTTTAAGAAATATTTATTATTTTATTTTTAATATTATTCAAAAATATTTTATATTTATTTATTATTTAAAAATAATATTTATATATTAAAAATATTTTTAATGGGGACTGCATAGTCCCTACATTAAATTGGAGTTGCAGTCCGTAGCTCCCAAAAAATGAAAATAATAATAATTAAAAGTTGGGGTTAAAATTGCAGGCGTCTCATCACATAAGCGCTCTACCACGCCCAATTGCGGACGCGCTAATGCTTAATTTATAACTGAAACTAAATGCAATATTATTTCTTCTATTTGCATTGACTAGTTTATTAAAAATTTCCAATTAAACCAAATCAAATCAATCTCAATTAATTTGCACCTATATATGAAGTAACATTAAGTTTCGTAATACATTTTTAACAATTAAAAACAAATAATATCTACAATAGGTAAGATAATTACTTTTTTTACCAGCATTAACATCATTATAGAATCTTAGGTAATAATATATATATATATATTGTCAAACATTAAAATTTAAATAAATATTAATATATTTATTATTGAATTGTTTGACTTGATTCAAATATTTGAACTTTAAAGAATAAAACATGGCACAAAATAAATTGATACAATTATAATTTTTTTCAACTCGATTCAAATCAAATTATGAAAAACCAAAACAAACCAAATGATGACATTCAGTTTATTTTTATCAGGCAGTTTGAATTAATATTTTAAATATAATTTTAACTATCAATTTTATTTTTTTTCAAAAAAGTAGAGAAATATATTGATCCCTCAAAAGATCAACTCGGTCTTCAACTTCACCATTATGAAATTATTTGATTTGTAAAATAAGATTGTATTACTTTTATGATTAAATTAAAAAATATTTTATAAAATATGTTACAATATGATATAAATAATATAATTCGATGCTTAGTCCTATCTTCAGAATTAAAACTAAAAATTAATTAATTTTTTATTTAAATAAAAATATATTAAAATTTAGTTCATTCAATTTTTTTAAAAAGAGGTATAGATAAAATAGAGAGAAGAAAAAGTAAAATAAATAAATTTCATCAAAATTAGCGAAGTTGATTTATGTTACAATAACAAGATAAATAGATAACTTTAATTTTTTTTTTTTTACCATATTATAATTAACTTACCCCAAGTGCGGGTTTGCTGAAGTTTGGAATTGTTTTATTTGTTTATGGGCGGCAAACTCGAGGGAAATGCGGCTAAGATTACAATGACTAAAGACGAGCGCGCTGCGAGGGGCGAATGGCTGTAGAAAAGTACGTGGGGTAGCTTTCGCCAAGAACTAAGAAGAGAAGGGGACTCGCATTTCTCTTGTAGCGATCTTTCCGCCTGTATGATCTCAACTTCCGTCCCCTGGCATATCAAATCGAAACAAAATTAGAATGAAAGTATGGATGCTTTTTCAGTCAAAAAATTCTGTAAATTTTTTCCCAACAGAAGGCCCGTTCAAAACAGAAGCTCAAAATCATCCAGCCGCGGTTGCACTTGTAGTGCGACTGTCACACCTACGCGACAGTTGCTCCTGTGGTTGTGGTTCCTGCTATTATTGGTGACGATAGTTGCGGCGACGCTGTTATTGTTGTGTCCGTGGTCGAGTATAACTACTTCTACTGCTACTTCATTTCTCAAATTTTCTCCTCTTCAGCATCCTCTTGTCCAAACCCAACCTTCTCATTTCAACGCAAATCTCAGTACTCTCCCGGGCTATACCAGTAACAAAACAGAACGCGACGCTATCTTAAATGAGAAGAAGAAGAAGAAGAAGTCGCAACTCCTCTTGCTAAGTTCTTCTCCATCTCCCTACCACGACTGGGACCTTTTCTCTGCCGATTTTGAGGAAATGCTTAATAACTTGAAGATATTTGTATATCCCGATGTTTCGACGGACCATTGTTCTACCTTTGCTTCCATTTTCCTTCCGCATCCCCACCCCTACAATCCCAAGCTTGGAAACTACTTCAGCGAGCACATGTTTAAGATCGCTCTTCTCCGGAGCTCGCTTCTTACCTCCCGTCCTGAAGAGGCGCATTTCTTTTTCATGCCCTTCTCCATCAACTCTCTCCGAAACCACCCCCATTTTCACTCCGAGTCATCCATTTCCGATTTTGTTTCCCAATACACAGCCAGGATCAGTCGAGATTTTAACTATTGGAACCTTTCAAGGGGTTCAGATCATTTCTATGTTTGCTGCCACTCCATTGGCCGCAATGCTGCTTCAAATCATTACGATTTGCATAACAATGCCATTCAGGTTGCTTGTTCTTCTAGCTACTTCCAGAGGCTCTACGTTACGCATAAAGATGTGGGCCTGCCGCAAGTTTGGCCTCGCCCACCTGAGAAGACACTCAATCTTACAGATGCAAGGTATGCGCAATCTTCCCAAGTAAAAGTGATCATATTTATTTTGCTGCACCGTGGTCGTTCCCGTCAACCCCCAACTCTCTTTTTCCTTAAATTCGTTTGCAATATAATATCTTGCTTGAATGCGTGTTTGTTTGTTTTCATCTCTGCTTCATGCTCCATATGCTCTTTCTTGTTTCTAAAACACCACCTAAACATCCAGTTGGAAGCCTGAGATAATTTAGGATATTTCTATATATGGTTATTCTTGGAATTGTAAATAATCTAGATTATATTGTATTAAAGTTTGAATACTATCCTAGACAAGATCAGGAGATAATGCAAATACGAAAGCTGTAGGATTTTTCATTTTTCTCTAATGTCGCTACACTGCCTTCCAATATATATATATTCTACAAGTCAGATTAATTACATAGTTTAACTAAGTCACTGAAACTGACTAATACATAACTGTATAACCCCCCCCCCCCCCCCCCCCCCCCCCCCCCCCCTCCCCCCCCCCAAAATAAAAAAAAAACAACACTTTTGAAAAAAAAAAAAAAAAAAAAAAAAAAAAAAAAAAAAACCACCCCCCCCCCCCCCCCCCCCCCCCCCCCAAGCCCAAGTTGGATAATATAGAAGACAGAAACAAATAATGACTCCGTAAACATATCAGTAACGTATAACTTGGAAGAAATATGCTAGAAAAAATAAAATCATTTTTGTATTTGTCGCAAACAAGGTGGCAATTGACCTCCAAATGTTTTGTGTGCTCATGAAAAATGGAGTCTGCAGTGATTTCAAGTGCTGTCCGATTATCGCTCTACATAGGAATGGGTGAAGTAGAAGAGAGACCAAAGTAGGAAAGAATGAAGGAAAGCGATTGCAATCCATAGATGGTTGTATCCATACTTTAATACTCAATATTGGCAGATGAATGAGAAATGGTGGTTTGATTCTTATTTTTTCAAGACCTAAGAAACACAATAACTAGTGAAAGACCTTTGACTAACAGAATAAGAAGTCCTTCCAAAGGAGGAATTTGAAGGACAGAATAATACCTTTTATGGACAACTCTTAGATAGTGCAAGATACCAATAGCAACTCTGCTGATCTCCATAAGAAATATCAGGCCTTGTAAAGCCTAGATAAACAAGCCATCCAACCAAATCCCAATATCTGTCAGCATCTTATAAAGGAAGACTCACCTCATAAGCAAACATAATTCCTTCAAGAAGAGGATTAGACGAAGGTTTACTACCCAACAAATCTATATCAGGAAGGACATATACTTGTGCTTCTTAATATACATACCTTTAGTAGACCTTGAAATCTCAAGTCTAAGAAAATGCTTCACATTAACTAAAATCTTTAATAGTGAATTTGGAATGGAGATAATCGTTAACAGCCACAATGTCATGTTCATGACTTCTATAATCAAGGGTAAAAAGAAATAGACAATTGTCTAATAAACAAACAATGATCACGGGCTGATTGAATGAGACCAAATTTTATAATTTTTTTTTTGAAAGAAAACTAGATATATTATATTAACTATAATTGAATGGTGAATTATTGGTTCCAGTGATGATAGGCCTGGCTAAGACCATATAAAGGCCTCTTTAGCTAGCAAAACTCAGCAGGCTTCGCTTTGTATAACCTTGAGGGACCATATAGACCTTTACATCCAAAAAAGCCATGTCAAAAGGCATTATTAATGTCAAGGTTGATGCACAAGCCATGATTTAGCAGCTGCAATATGTCTAGAAAAACTCTAATATTAACTATTTTAGCAACTAGTAAAAAACTATGGAAGTAATCCTGCCATTCAACCTGGTTAGACCCCTTGGCTACAAACCTTGCTTTAAACCTGTCAACACTCCACAGGGATCAATTTAACTTCGTAAACCCACTTGGAAGTAATACCACTTGGTAAAGTCATCCCAAGTATTATTTGTCTCTAAAGCTATAGGCTCTCTTCATGTTGCCTCAATCACTCTCATCAAACACTATCTTATTCCTATAAAGTTGGCTCTTGGATGTTAGACTCATATACATTAGCTAAAAATGCCACGTATTCAGCAGAAAAATGAGAAGGACTAACATAAGGGAATGTAGTGAGTGTATGAGGGGAAGAAACAATGGCTCCAATGATTGAAGAGGAAGAAACATTAGTAGAATGAGTAGACCAATACATTCAGCACAATCATTTCACTTAGCAGGTTTATTTCATATATGAGCACTAGATTGAAGTTGAGCAACCACAAGAGGATTAGAGTGCATAGTGAAAGAATGATGAGAAGAAGAAGATAAATATGTGCAGAATTTTCAGATATTGATGCGGGTGAAACAGGGGAAGAAAGAAAGAGGATTACTATTGGTGTCTTCTAGTAGAGAAATAGATGGTAAAGGAATAGCAAATGAAGAAGAACGAGGCAAAGTCGCATGGGGAAAAACTGTTTTATGGAAAACAATGCCTTTGGAAAGCTAAACTTGATGAGTATTAGGATCATAGGCGTCATAGACCTTTGTCCAAAACTATTACCTGTCAAGATGCTGTAGGAGCAAATTTATCTTTATCCGGTTCAGTGTTAGTGATAAGACTCGAATAACTAAAACAATATAAAGCAGAATAATCAGGTGGTTTATGATATAGGACTTCATGAGGAGTTTCCTAGTCATTCTTGCTTTTCTACTCCTTAAAATCTGTGTACCGATCTGGAAAGCCATGATGTTTAAAGTATGTTTCCTTTGCATCCATTTGCCTTACAATGTTCGTATTGATGATCAATTTTCTATGTTCTTTTGAAGCTTCATTTAGGAACTCCTTTCCTAAAATTCTGAGATTTCACAATCGAGGTACATTAATAGTAGCGTCTTCAAAAGTAAGTTGCATGCATCTTTATTTTTCTACTTGCAATACCAGTAAATAAGCCCTGTTAACAGATGGAAGAGGTGATAACAAATCAAGAGAAGTAGAGGAAGGAAATTAGCGCTTCATTAGGGTTGCAAAACAAGAAGAATAATTTGCAATAAAAGTATTTGGCTTATATAGCCTTATGAGCAATTTCCTAAACTACACATTGAGAAAAGTTTGGTGATTCTTTGATAGGCTTTGCACATTCCCTATTAATAAAACCTAGTTTCACTTGAGCAGCAAGAGCTATCCTCATAGATCGACTACAAAAAAGTTAATTATTATCAGTTAAAGGAGTTTATATAATTATAATACCGGGATGGTAAAAATTCTGCAAAAACAGGGGATTGTCATTCTTCTGCATCTGCATCTCCATCAAACTAGTTGCAGGTGATTGAGATCCGAAATCTGATCACTGCAATGTATCTCCCACAATCACGCTGAATCTCTTGTATCAATGGAAAGTGTCTTAAAAGGAAATAATTCAATATAAGAATATAAAGAAACTAGAAAGGAGTCTTAAGAAATGTATTGAATAGTTCTTACTCCCATACCTTGAACACGATCTTAGGCAAGATCAAGAGATAAAAAATGCCTCAAAAGGAGGGAAACAAGAGCTTTAGAACTTTTCATTCTTCTGTAATGTTACAACACCACCTTCATATATATCCTCATAAACACAGACACACACACGCACATATATATACTCATATGCGGTACAGTCGTCTTAGTTACATAGTCTCACTAACTAGACCAATTAAACTAACTAATGTAATAACTGTTCAGAGTTTTTATCTATTTAAGATTTCTAGTGTATGTCTCTTGTTCTCATCTCTCTGCTTCATGCTCTTGCTATTTTTTTTTTCCTCTGAGAAGAGATAAAAGTAATTTAACATAAATTAGAAAACCATATACATGTAAGGAATGCTCATAGACACCCTGCTATATTTGGCAACACTCAGGTGAACGTCTAACACAGAATTGGAGGATCATTCAATTACTTAATTATATCAGATTCCCAAATTAATAACCAGTCAGGAGTGTACCCAACACCTAAATTTGATATCTAATCCAAATTACAGCCAGCGGTTTGGAAGATTTCCAACTTTCAGCTACGTCCTTGGATTCTCCATTAAAAGTCTGGTCATTCCTTTCAGTCCATAAGGACCAAAGGACAACAGAACATATGAGTTTACCTCTCTCCTTGCATCTACCTTACAATAGCACCTTGATGCAAATTATGAAGTTGATAAAGATGACACAAATAGATTAATTAATGGTGATGATGATGCTTTGCATATTCCTAGAGGACCGATTACAAGGGCCCGTGCCAAAAGACTTAATGAAACACTACTTGGGCTGGTTCAAGACATTTGGGCCAAACAAGGTGTTAATAGTTTTTCCAACTTTAATATGGGCTTGGATAAATCAAAAGGAGCTTTGAGT